>JACCGJ010000051.1:32601-52847 GCA_013407085.1 Atriophallophorus winterbourni
TTAGTCACGTTTTGAACGCACGTTTAATCGTGTACATCTGAGCCAGTGTCATTTGACCATACTGAATTAACGTTGCGCTGGATGGGTAGGCCAAACTTAGGGTTTTAATAATCTGTTTAGTGGTAAGACTCATTAGGGGTGATGAATGGAGTGATATGTAATGACATTCCATGTTCTGACTATCACCCTTGGTCTGACGAATCTCCTGTGTCCGCTTCTAAAGGTCATTAAAAACTGCGCTTACCGAATGCTTACAAATTTCTTTTTTACAGTGACACGTTCTGTTGTGTATTTTATTGCGGCTTTATATTAGGCTGAGTGGTCATGAAGCTCGGTGTTATTCTCAAATTTTACAAGTTGCCTAAAATATGATTGATTAGAATATGAACTCAGAAATATTCCAACGAAATATGAAAATTCGATTTTGTTGTTGTATTGTTAGAATAATTTTAAAAATACACTGGAAATCACATTTATTTAAAAATTTCAAAGTAACTGGCTATAACAGTTTTTCGACAGGGTAGATTCATCATGTTCGGATAATGTAGCTGAACGTTTGTATTACTACAGGTTAAGTGTCTCTAGATTCCGAACACTTCAAACATCAAATCACCTTCAAGTATTCCACATTAAGCTATTTAATGGAGCTGTTAAAATTCAAAATCGAATTATTTGGTTAAAGGTATAAAATCTGAATAGTTATACCATACCGTATAAACTATCATGAAATCTAGTTTTTCAACCAGTCTTCAACCAATTAGCATTGATGTTGAATTAGATCCAACTAAGTATTGATGTAGAATCTGTTTTAAGCAATTGATTTATTGGAATAACACTTAAAAATAACGTGTGTACCATAAAATTAATGTGACATACTCGCAAACTTGAAGTGGTTATGTTGAAACAAAATATGCGTATATATTTAAACATTTTAAATAATTTGATATAGCATGAAATATCGATAATAGCTTTGGATAAAGCAGCCATGTCAATAAACAAATGTTTAAGGCACATATAATAATGTAGGTTGTAGGTCGTTTTGATGTTTTGGGTAGACTCTAAGGGTCTGTCCATCATGTATGTACAAAAATATTGCGAACTGCACATCTTGTTCATGACTCCGCATGGTCTAGTCCATAAATAGGGAAATTTCCCGAAACTTTCATAGCTAGTTACATTTAAAATTTGTGACAGGTGTTGGTGAAATCTCAGTTTAACAAGAATGCTAATTTCATTCTAAAGATTAGACTTTTGTCTTTAGATAGAGCGATCGAGAGCCAATAATATACCTTTTTCGTTGTTTAGCTGTTACTGATAACATAAAAGCCGGTATTTTCAGGTATAGCGCAAAGAATTAGAAACTATATGGTTTCGCCATGTGATGCATAGTGTTTTCGGTTCCTTTATAAATGAATAAAATCTACAATGCTTTTTTCAAATATAATTTTATGAATTGATCTATAATAATCAATACAGTTCGCAGTTAAATTGTATTTAGTGTTACCGATGCTGTTTATTCTACTTTACAGAGAACCTGAAGATACGGAACAGTTAGCTCTACGAGCAATGAAGGTAATCAAATTCGTATTATTTTCCAAATAGTTCAATTCGGCTTGGTCGAATTAAAGCAATCCATTTTAGTTACGCAAACGGTACACTTGAAATAGCTTTTTCCGTGTTAATGCTTTTGCTAGTTTCACAAATTACCATGTCTACATCATATAGTAAAAAAATGTTGGAATATCGGCTATCTTCATGAACGAATTCCTCATAAAAATGTAGCGAATATCGATTAAGCTACGTTTATGCTGCTGCATTTATCATTAGGCGGTTCTCGCTTTGAACATTTGCCATATTTGAATTTTGCGGGGAAACGGGAATTTCAAATCAGGATAACGTAATTTAAATCAGATTCACGTGTTAGAAATACATTTATTTTTTTCGAAATTAAAAAAACAAAATCGCAAAAGTTTTCCGTTTACATTTTGATGGTCCAAATAGAATACGTGCACTTCCATTTAATGGTTACCCAATTTCGATAACAAAATCATATGAAACTTTGTAAGATTTTGAATGGTGATTTAACTATTGGATTATTTTAACAATTAATATTGTGTCCGGTTTCAAACGTGATATTCACCGAAGATTTTAAGCTAAAATTAATCTTACTACTAATATGCTTTTGGAATTTCGAAACAAGGAAATGATGAATGATGCCACTCCAGAAACTGGTCACTCCACCAGAAACACTACAATAAAAAAGTAGTTTGACAAAGTAGTCTGACAACACAAATGAAATCTAAAAAAAAACAATCTTAAAGGAATTGAACTATTATATTGTGGTGCTCACATACCTACCCATTACATGCCAAAACCGGTTTCTGGCTGTTTGCCGTCATCAGGTGGAGATAATAAGATCATTTTCAGTGAGCCTTGAAACAGTGGTTAAGTGGTAAACAAAGTTATACTTAAGCGAGGTTTGGAGAATATGTTGTTTATATTTGTGACCACTCATCCGTGCCAAGCCCATCGAACTATTCACAAAGTTGATCACGACGGTCCATAATGGAAGCACTGGACTCGAGTTTCGCTCTTATTTGAGCTCATCAGCAGTGCATATCCTCCGCTTAGGGGGTGTGGTTCGAACCCCCGACCACCATTGTAGTCCCATGCCTTAACGACCTGGGCTACCGTCCACCGTTTGACCGATCGCAATTAAGCGTTTATGAACTGTTCTCCAGACTGGCACATTTGAGTAGCTTTGTTTGCCCGACCAGTTCAGAAGGAGCCAGCAACATCTGTTGTGGTCGCCCAACCGAACAGATATCCATGTCAGTTATACTTTCTTACAACTGTTGTATAGGTTTCTAACAAAGAACCACTATGTATAAATAGAGAATGATAATGTGATTCCTGGTCAAGCGCTCGAGCTAGGTTGAACAAGAATTGAGTGTCAGCCACTGAGCCAATAACAAACAGTGCAAGCAAGATGCATTGTATTTGTAAGATATTTGAATATATTCTAGACCAATTGGGTTTCGGCATTCATGAACATAAAAATTTCGAATGAGTATGTTACAGCAAATCTTTTGGTTACGTTTCGCTTCTGACAGTTTGGTCAGCCCAACAATGTCATTATTAGCGCAGTTCAGGATTATATTGTATTTTCCTGACCAAGCCCATGTTACCTAAGGTAGACAGTAGAGATGAAGAAAGATTGACAGACGTATACATGGTATATCAATCGATTAATTGCTTAGTTTGTACACAGGTGTGACCAACGACCGATAAACCAGCTTACGCAATCGGTGTGCAAATTAAGGGAAAAAAGGTACTATACTTTTCTGCTAATGAACTGCACAGCAGGCGCCAGATTTAGGAGATATACTCTTCAACCGCATTCTGACCAGACTTTGTTATTTCAGCCAAATCACCGTGAACACTCCACTTCATATCTTGTTTTCGCATCGTGAAATAGTCAATATAAATTATAAAAGAACCATAGACTAATATGATAAACGCAATAGTGAAATGTAATTAATCCATTCGAATCCGAGAAAGCGCTCAACGTGATTGGTCAATAAGTAGGTCTTTTGATTGAAAGAAGCGAGTCTGTTTTTTTGATCGCCATAGTTGAAGTGCTGATCTGGTTCTATAATGGTACCTTACCTGAGCACAGTCTGCTATAGTTGTGGTTGTAAATATTGCATGTCATTGATCGGCCCATCGGCTTGATTATTAATCTGCGTTCATCATCGATCAAAGATCGAACTGGGTTCTCTAAAATACCACAGGAAAACAGAAACCTGGTCCCAATCCATCGGACTTTACCTGGATGGGATTATGAATAAAGAGTTCCAAAAATTCTATTGATCGTTTTCAACACACTGAGTTGCGTTTATTTCTGATCTCATTGCTTTACATTCGTTATAATACTAAATGTCCCTTGTTGTTCATAAAGTCCTGGAATCAATTCTCTAATTTCAGGAATCAGAACGCTTGTTCTCTGAAGCCAAACTCTTTCTACCTTCAAACGCGCTTTCCCTGTCACCCGACGACCGGGGTGCGAATCAAGTTATTGTTTGTCCAACCGGATCGGATCATAACGAGTTGATCCGCTTTCAGTCTAGGTTTGCAAATTTGCCGCTCTACCAAGGATACGGCTTGATTGCTCAGCAAGTGAGTCGGGATTGATATTTATCTTCAGCAGACGATAATAGTACTTTTGCCATATAAATGTTTATAAATCGGATCAAGTTAACCTTGTAGATCACTGAGCAGAGTTCCTAACTGAATCACCACTAATGTGCACAATGTCAGGATTATACTTCTACCTGATTGTGAAGTTTCCAGTCTGTTGAACAAAATCAAAATCGTTTCCAGGAAATTTTATTGGAAATTTTGATTTCCTGGTTTTATACATTTTCTGACGGTTGAGTATTCAATTCAATTTAATTCAATTCCAATGGATTTAAAAGCATATAGCTTTACAATAAACCACAGAATTATAAAGGGACTACGAATATTATAACAAGCTAAAACGGAATTAGGTTGCTTACTGAGCAGTTCAAAAATCAGGTAAAACTCCAAAGCGCAGACATTGTTTTCGATTGATGGAATGAAAAATGTAGATGCAAGGGGTTTGGATATATAGTTTTTTTCAATGCACGGGTTTAGGGTCAGGATCCGTATGACTTTAAAGTGTGGATAAATGGTAAACAAATGAGTAAATTGTAAGTCATTGTTGGATGCGATGGTACGACCAACTTGCTTAATCACATACGTCAACGAGCATGTAGATAGGCTTAACTCAGGTGCTTTAAATACATGTGTATTTGCACGGTTTACTATCAAACACACATACGGCCGTGCTACTTGTATCTGCGTGTGTTTAAGCCAAAGCGTTTCAATAGATTTATATGAACATGTGATTAAACATGTTGCTTACACCATCTTTATCCAACGGAGTCTGGAGAGTTTAGAACTTTAAAACAGTTACTCTGCTGATCCAAATTATACACGAAGTTCGCAAATTATTCTCAATTACTTTTTATTACCTATACCTACAAAATCCCACAATGATCACCATTTTAATGTACTTACCATATTATTGATTTACTATTTGCTACTATTCTACAACTCACAGTTTGGTAAAACCAACCAGCCTGAGGTAACAAGCGAAGACATGAGCCAAACGATCACTGAAAAATCCGTCAAGGTCACATTTCCTGAACTTTCATCCGATTGGTTTAAACAAAAGGCGCAATTTGACACTTTCCCATTTGGCTTCGGTTTCGAAATGAATGCCGCCACAAACGCGCTGGTTAGCATGTTGGATGAGACAACCGATCGAATGTTGAAAGAAGCAGCGAATCGATTGTATGAATCAATCGGTCAACCTCAATCGTATCAGCCCGAAATCGCAACCAGTGCGTTCAATTTGCTCAAACATTATTATTCAATTAACCCACAAGTTACTCACAAACCCATGGTAGACAAAATGCAATTCGACATTTTGACTGTAAGGATGCAAACAAGATTATCAATATAAAATGGTAGAAACACTTTTCAAACTGTGTTGAAAATACTAGAATAGTTGTAGCCCAGATAGATATTAAGATTCACAAAACTATGGTACTGGGTGAAAGCGGGACAACCTCGGTCGTGTGTTGTTTGTGATGAAAATGCATGTTAATAAGTATTTTTCTGATTATAATGTTATAAAATACCAAATATTTTGTATAACATCTGCCATAATTTAACCAGTCTGCACCACTGATTTTTCGAATGATGCGCGCAGACACAAATAGGTTCAAAACAAGATATTATTAAATCTTTATCCATTCCCGCGGTTACTTTCAAACACCTTGAAGTGTATGCAGTTCAGTAAGAGCAAAGTTCTATTGTTTTGAGTATGACAATGTGTCGCATTGAAGGTATTAAATGAAAACCATTTCTAAAACGTTCCAAGTTGAGATGGAGCTTCTTGATTTCTGTCAATGTCTTACGGAGAATATGTCTAATGCATTACTAATTTAAGCGTCGTTTATAAATAAAAGAGATTAAACGCAGTATGCTGCAACATCCTCAAACTGCAGTGTTAGAAACGACACCTCAGATCATTTAGGACACTAATACCCAAACGCATCTTATGATCATGCATTATTTGAATTAAGAACTCATCTCACATCCATACAAACATTGCGAGCGCACCCGTACACAGTAAAGACGTATATTGTTAATGATAGTAAACTAAAACGAGGACAAATCTTTGAACATATAGAGGTAAACCGGTCGAATTAATGAGGTTTTTAGATTTTAACCGAATAGTTCAATTGTAGAATCATTGAAAAAATATTTTAAATCTTTTATAACATATACCTTTATGTAAAATCTACTGAACAATTAATCTTTCAGCAATTCCCAGACCGATCGAAGGACCACCGAGTACAGGATTAGAAGCTGAACAGGCAAGTTTCATTGGAAATTCAAAATTGGCGCTATCGGACTGACTTTACATTTCAAATATTTTTAACAGCACATTAGGTGAAACTGCCAAATGAATTTATTTCGAAGGATATATTTAAAAATGAATTATCACAATTAGAATTTTCGCTTCTACGACATTAGCATTTCTCAAATAGTGATCTAATTGACACGACAGACCTTTTCCCTATTGAATTTTTGAGAGATTTTGTAATTTTACTCCATATAACTGTGATCGTACGGTTATTGTTAAGCTTACTGCTTTTTCTACCATAAAAACTTTTGAGTTCTGAGTTCTGAGTTATTTGCATCAATAAATCCCGTTCTCTTCAGTCCGCTTAAGATCCTTCATTAATTTAGATTGCATGTGCGTTTTCAACACAACCTTGAAAGTTCAATAGGAAACTCAAATAGAAAACAAGCGGAAGTGACGAATAGAGTTTTTCGATCATCAAACGTTGTTATATCATATGGGATCAGTCCAAAATCTTTTTCGAGCCAAAATCGTAATTAACCGCTTAAACAAAGCCAGAATTCTAATTGCATAGAGCGCAATTGTCTTGGCGCTAATTTGGATAGATCAATGATGATTAAATTTCTTCATTATATCCGAGTTTGCTTTTAATTATTTATCGAAAGGTGAATTTCATCGAATTGTTTTCTCAGCTTGAGCGCGTCAAATTATCCGAGATTCATCCGACTGACGATTCTTCGTCACAAAAGGAAGCGTCCCAACACTCTGTGACAGAGGGAAAATTTCCAGACGAAAATGTGTGTCCTACTCCCGAACGTGGAGATCAACCACACTGGCGGAAACTCAGCAGACTTGGTGTTCCAAGTACCACAGGGGCATTCCGTGTGGCGTGGTCTGAAATGAACGAGGTAGGCCAGGGTTGTTCACTACTTTTCATTCAAATATATGTGTTGGGACGAGTGGTATTTATATTGGAAAAATTCAAATTTGAATTGTGGAAAGTTATGTGATTTTGCTGCAATAGGCTGAGCATCGATTTATAGTCACATTAAGGCACGAAACTTTTTAACAGGCAGTTTATTTCGCTTGCAAGATTAAAGATTCAAATAATTATGGTAGAAAAATAGCCTATAGATGCACAACACCACATGATATTCGTATGAGGACAAAAATATATATAAATTGTCGAAGTATAGGCATTGCCAGTTCCGGTTACCTGAGTAACAGAAAAGTTGAATATGTCCGCTCTGTTACTTCACATTAAAGGCCGTTAAAATCGTCTCGTTCGCTTTGTGTGACAGCAGCACAGATTTGATGCCACCTACTGAGTTTCACGGGGATGGAAAAAATGCTCGTCTTCAATACAGTCCTAAATAACTTCAAGAAAAAGCCCTAATTTAAAATAATATGGCTTGTACAATATGCAATAATGCTTCACGGAATCGGGTTCCGCTTTCTGAAAAAAGCATTTGCCACTATAAATAGAAGTCATTTTCCATTTTAGATGCATTAATTTGTGATTTACTAATTGAAGTCTTCAAATACAACTGATTATTAATGATCATGTATGAGATTTTTTGAGGTTTGGAAGGGTGGTGCTTAATCGATCGACAACCTGACTCTACATTGACTTTTAGGAAGTCTACCTATATGACTCAGTGATTGACAAAATAAAAATATTCGCATTTTGTGTCACTATGAGAAGTGTATTTGATAAAACTTTTGCCACGTTTGGAAAAAATGGATACCAATTATAACTCGTAATAGGTGTACGGGCTCATTCCGGTTTTTCGTTTATTCAACATAAACGCCACTATTATACATGAGTATACGGCGACAAGATCCTGATTTTGTTTCCAGTTGAAAACCTCAAGTATAGTGAACAATGGTGTAGTGGCTATTGCTGTTTCGCATGAACACGGAAAACGCACTTTGACAGTATGATCTATCGTTTGTCTGATAGAGAAAACATTTTTTCATGATTTCTTTGTTATACGAGTTATCCTTGATTTTTAGTAATAAAACCGCAAGCGCCATTTGAGTATTTTCATGAATTCAGGATGTTTTTACAAACAATAATTTTCATAGGATAGTTGACATATCATGTGTTCTGTAATTGATCTCTATTTCAAAATTGCTTTACAGGTTGTCAATAGCAACGCTCTTAAATTGCTCACGCGTCATGAAATTCAGTTACAAGAAGTGAGTACTAGTCGTTGACAGAGAGATTTTCGATGTTTCATCAGATATCACTAAGTTGGGCCAGTGCAATAAAAATTGTGGGCGGTAGTTTAAAAAGATTAAAATATTATTCTAAATATAATTTATCAAATCTTTTGATGCGTGAGAGATAGCTCAGATATAAGCGAAAAGATCCTCAGCGAATCACTCGCCAGGACACGAAGTTAAATATATCAGTATTTAATCCTTCTCTGAATTGTGCAAGTATGTGAAACGCTAGCAATGTTGATTACCATACTCCACTAATATTAGAATTGTCTTGTTCGCGGATGATATGAAAATTTGGACGTGGATCAGATTTTGCTGAAGATTGTGAGATACAGAGAAGGGATTTGAACATTGTCTCAGCTAGGGCGGCTTGAAATATCACGCCATTTATTACCATGAAAAACAAGAATATTTCTTGGACAGATTTATTTGAAACTTAAAGCATGGCATTGAGCTCTGTGAAAATAGACCTTAGAGTATGGATTAGGAGAATCGAAATAGCACCGTTTACTGCCAAAATTTATATATACAGAGTAGAAGTTTGGTAGAAATCGTTCGAAGAATGTTCGAAGATTCTGGTTGGTAACGTTACCAAGGATAATGAATCTCTACCTTCGCCTTACGATGGTGTATGCAGTAGAGCTCTAGGTGCTTTGGATGCAAACGTATGTTGCCCTATTTGATCTAATTCAGCATCAAGCAGCATATTCCGTTTTTGGAATAATTGCGACGTCTGGGACTATGTGATTTTACTCAAACGTGCGCGATAGTACTCTTATCTATAATATGTCCATCGAAAAACACCGAATAAGACTCTTGTTTCAAGAGTGTGGTGTGAAACTCGCACGTGGGCATGCCTTATTTCTCTACTTGCCAAGTTAACGCATTCAATCCGGTGAGTGCTATTGTTCTGGAATTCTCTACCTCAGTATGTGGTGGACTCACCGTGCGTGGCGATATTTAAAGCGAATAGAACATCAAAGTGATGTGTTTCTCACATCCTCCGAAATACCACTCCACTACCGGTTTCTGGCTGATTGACGTCATAAGAGGGAGACAGTAAGATTAGTTTCAGTGAATAAATAGAACATCATTCGTGAGCCATACGTTTGATATGCTTTATTTGTTATATACTATTATTTTTCACAATTACATTCACACCGAAATCCTGTGGTGTTGTGAAGTGTTCCCCTTATTTAAACATAAATCGCTGAATCATTGAAGTCTATTTATCTTATAAGCCAATGACTACCAATTCTGAAAAATACTCTAAATTATTTGAATTAATCCTATTTTACCCGAATGGAAAGTAGAGCTGCTAGTGAGCTCTGTTCAATTCGTTTAATTTGAGCTTACAAAACAAGCAAATTGAACAACTGGCCTCTCGCATTACATGGTTGCTACCAGGTTTTAACCAGGCCACTTAAGTGACTGGCCGCAGTTCAATAGATCTTCTCTGTGGTAATTTAAAATATTAAATTCAAGCTCCCAGTACAAATACTGTTGTATAGGAAATGTGAAAATGTTTTTGAATTAATTAAACGAGTTGGACAAAACTAGCTTTTGAACTTTTTCATATGACACTGTGGACACGCCATCTTTATGCTGCATAAATGCCTTTACGGACACCGTGAAACGCAACCGATAAACCGTGTAGTTATCGTCGCTGTGAACATAAAAAACATTAGTTATTTTCGAATCGCTATCTATATAATATTTATGTTTGACAGTGAAGCGAATAATTGTAGCTCAGGGATTGGATGCAGGGTGTTCTGTATTCGCTGTGCTGAACTGGATTTGTAGCAGTATGAAGCTTCGTCATCAAGCTAGCTGACATCGTCAGCTCAGCTTCGTGTGAGGCGATTGTAATTGTCATATGTTCTGATTTCTATACCGAACATTGAGCCATGTGACCTTGAGATCAAGCAATGGCGAGGAAATAAACCGAAAGGCCAGCGTCAGAAGACATGACGATTACGATCAATTCACAAGAAGTTTGGATGACAATGACATCTAGCTTTATGGGGAAAGGTTTTACTGCAAAAATATTTATGTACCACCGATGCACCTACATGATCCAGGTCGATCGAAGGAGGCCAACCATAGCAACAGCATATCCGAAACCACTTTCCGAGTGTCACTGAACCATAATGCAAGAGAATGGACTACTAAATTAATTCACCATTAATGGGATTCGTTGTTAAATAGAAACCCTTTAAATGTATAAGCAGACACTGCTACGTTGATTGAAAATTACTCTTTTCAAGTCCTCAGTTGCAAGCTTCGCTGTTTAATGACGTAAAAAGTGTAACCTATGTCTTGAACTTGTATAATATTATATACTGCTGCTCAACTCCTGAGCACTCGCACACAACAACCGCTTTCTGCATATATGATATCATCAAATGTGGAAAATAAGATTAGAATCAAAGAATCTAGAAACATTGAAAAATTAAAGAACAAAGTTATCCTTAACTATCAGAGTACAGTATAGTAGGATTTTTGATTGCACAACAAAAATTTTATATCTGAATTACATAATTCATATTTTATATAAAATTATAAAGGGAAATCTATTTAGTATATCTTTCCAATTGTCTTGTGTTCTAGAAAAAAACAGTACCTTATCCTGGAAAGCAGATGTAACAAATAGAATTTCTGTAACAGCAAACACTTGCATAAAAACTGTAATAAGTTAACATCTGATAACGATTTGCAAAAATGCTGGAATCGATTTTCTCGTTGTGTTCTATTATACGCTTAATTTATGAGATTGTGTCAAACGAATTTTCGGACTCAAAATTTATTTTTGTAGAGAAAGTGAACATTTAGCTAAACTAATTCGAAAAATGACCATCTGCTAATAAGTTAAAAGGGTTGCTTTTGAATCCTTATGTCAAAACTTTTAAATGAATTGGAAAAGATCAAACGAAATGCAACTGACCATATTCGAAACTGGTCTCAGAAATAATGAGCATGTCAAATGTACAAACGGAGGATTTCAACCGAATACTGCTTTGAAAGTTGTGATTTCCAAGAATCGAACATTTTCATTACGTGAGATTGTGATCTACATTTATGGCAATTAACAGCCAAAAAGGACGAACAAAAATAACAAGGCGCTTGAACGTCTCTTCTATTTACGCTCAAGTTTAGAAGGCTGAAACTTCAAACTTGGACGTCAGATGAATCAGATGGCAGTTTTCATATGCTACGACGTATGAAATTAAATAAACTCCACCTCCCTCCAATAAACTTTCTCCAAGTTGTCAAGTGTATTGGTTGGGATGTAACTCACTCACTCAGTCCTCTCCGTGCCGGGTGGCACGTGAGGTGAAGACAACCCCACGTCAGTGGTTCCGGTCTGCCGCTGCTTTTGTTGCCGTTTGCACCGTGAATCCTTATGCATGTAATTCGCGTTCCAACGTTATCCGCCAAGTTTCCTTGGGCCGTCCCCTTTTTCATTTACCTTGCGGAAGCCAGTAAATGACAACCTTCGTATGCGAACTGGGATACATCCGACAGACATGACCGAACCATCTCCACCGTCGTAAACTGATGTAAACTGACCAGAAATTCCTCAGCGTGGATCGCTATACACTATCTTTTGAAAACACTGGCTTCTTTTACCACATTCCAATGTTTCAAGTTAATTAAAACTAATCATACTACCTTCAACTTATGACTGTGAAAAGTCAAGAACTGTTTCAAAATGTAATTGCGGTGGTATGTGAACAAAATGATACAATCTGGTTGTTACTGGTAACGAGACGTTCAAAGCAACAGGTTGTGCGTAGAGTACAGCAAAAATGTTACCTTCAGTGCAAAACGGATGTTTCGACTGAGGTTGATTGTAATTAGTCGTAACGAGTTGCTCGAGTAAATTTGGTGAGAACTGGTGAGATTGTTAATTAACCCCCGATGGTATTACATTTATTTAGCAGATAAGAATGCTGTTTTTCACGAATCTACCCCAACAATTTTTTCACTCTATCGAGCGAAGAACTCATCGTATTTAAGGTGCAATCAGTCATTATTGATTGACAAAGCAAAACTTTTGAAACGTCCTATGTTCAAGCTAAATATATTCAATCTAGCTTTAAACGCACTCAGATTTTTGTTATAGGATTATCGATCTCAAGTCCATTTTTTATTGAATATGTCTTCATGTCAACTCTGATATATATAGTAAGGAGATCGAAAAAACATTATTAAATAAACATCAAATAAGAATCTTATATATTACATGTTCTGTATAATTAAAAAAATTTGATAAACGATTCTAACTTGACTTTCTCACCAAACATGTCGTTCACCAAACTGAATCATCTAAACCATTTTTTGTTTCATTAACTATTAAACTTTCCTCGTTCCCCGTTGTCCAGGCAATGTTTGAAGTAATCACATCAGAGGCCTCGTATTATCAAAGCCTCAACGTCTTGGTCAGTCACTTTTATCACGCCCCTGAATTCAGCTGTAACACGTCCTGCAGACAACCAGACAACACGACAAACACCGCTGCAACCAGTTCCCCACCAACGACATCAGACGTTTTGTCAAACGATTCGGACGTTCCAATGGTGACCACGACGAGAAGGTCACTGCTGAAACCGATCGAGAAACATCATTTGTTCTCAAACGTGTTACTCGTGTGTTTGGCCAGTGAGAAGTAAGTGCAAACGAAATTGTGATGTATGTCGAGTGTAACTCTAAAACCGGTTTGTGGCTGCTTGCCGTAGAGACACTGAAGATTAGCACCATGAAAAGTGGCGATTAACCCATGCTTGCCAGCGTACTAAGAAGTGTAGGTCGTAGAAACAAATTGGCTATCCAAGTAATTATAACCGGAGGATTACATGTATACAGCTAATATATTATCAGCCACGATCCAGTATTTCTCGGAATGTGAGTTGTTTGCAGATGGAAAGAGCCCTACAACCGAGTTCTGCTCATCATTGCAAGCACTGTGGAAAGATTGTTCCTCCATAATCGGAGTGTTTCGTCATTAAAAAAGCAGTAGAATATGAAATCTCATGTGATTGTGATGCATATCCATAGTCGACATCGACCAAAGGAGGCCAACAACAACAATATGTGGACTAGTGATTGCGGTGGATGATCTACTCGGTTATATAGTTGAAGAATATTGAAATCTCCCATGATCAGTTATTGTTTTTTAAAGCATTACATTGCTCTCAAGAGAGTTTCCTTATGCGTACCCTAAGATGATGTTAAACGCTAAACTACACCAACGATGCAATTGTCTCCTTAGTCAAGTTTCATGTTCCACCTTATACTGTCTTCGAGTTGGAGAACAGTGTCTGATTCTACTGTGCAGTATAAACGTTTTAGGTAGTAAGCCGCCAGTTCTTGAGAAGTTTCTCCGAAACAGGGTCATGTTCAGAAAAGAGAGCTCGCGGTCGCTCATGTGGGGTTGGAATTATGTCTTACATATGACTATGACATCAAGCGAATGCTGACTAGAGAGAACTTCCATTTCAGCAAGTTTGTTTACCACGCATTGTGCATTTGTATATAGGCAATAAATTGTGGTTTTCGTATACAGTGATGGAACGGTAAGATAATAGTCATCGGCCGTTTTTTTGGAATTACAATACATCATCAATCGATTGGAATATGTTTGGGACCGATCGTGTATTCATAATGCAAAGGAATTTGTGTGCAATCAGTTAGAGTAGTTTTTGGGTAACGTTTCACTTCTGACACAGAAGCTTCGTCAAACCAAGGGTGATAGTCAGGACTGGGAACATGATTAAGTAGCAGTCAACCCACCACCACTTATTTGACCTTACCGCTAAACAGCCTATAGTACGACTACAGTGTGTCACGTCTCGTGGGAATGACCAGGATCAGTGGCCGATTTTCCACAGTGTGTATCCCACTGTCTCCACCTTATCCTACTAGTTAAATAGATTTTTCTTTTTCTTCAAACAGCTTACCTGCCCCGGTGGTTTGTAACTTTTACGTATGTGGCCGTCTGTGTCAAACTGACCTTGACCGGTTTTCACTTGTTATCTATTGACGTGGATACACACTGTGGTGGAAAATCGTCCACTGGATCCCTGGTCATTCCCAACGAGACGTGACCACTGTATTCGTACTAAATAAGGCTGTTTAGGCGGAAGGTCAAATAAGTGGTGGTGGGTTTGAACTGCTATTTAATCATGTTCCACTGTCCTGACTATCACCCTTGGTCTGACGAAGCTTCTGTGTCAGAAGTGAAACGTTACCCAAAAACTACTCTAACCGATTGCACACAAATTCCTTTGCATTACAATACATCATGTTTTTCGCCTCCTTTCACATAGACGCCCTTGCTGGTTCCACTGAGCTCCATGAAAATCCAATTAGTGGTAAAATTTGCATGATTTTCAACCTGGTTAACCACATGAGCACACAAAGCTAATATGGATGCGATGACGCGCATGGAGATCGAATGTTTGAACAAGGAACAAATTCACAAAGTCTTTGTAATAGGGTTCGTACGACACTTAAATTGCTCAATGTAAAAAAAAATTCTTTTCGGGCAGCATAGCCAAGTCAGCACGAGAAACGAACCTGTGAAAATACGTGAAAAAATTCCAAAATATTCAAACTACTACAAAATCATAGACATAATTCATGCTCTTACAATTTGTAATCCGGGGTTTAATCTCAGAACTCAGAATTCAGAAAATTTTATGGTAGAAAAAGCAGTAAGCTTAACAATAACCATAGGATGACAAGGAATATGGAATATATAAAAATATATATAAAATATCTCAAAAATTAATAGGGACAGTCACATACCGCATGGTTCGTCATAAACTCATCAAGTTTGGAAGCGAAAACCTCAACAGATTCTGATCGTGTGATTTCTTCAGGCAAATATTTCCAAGTGAAACAAATTCTTACCGAGAAAAAATTACGTCGAATATCCAATCGAGAATGAGGAATGCTTAAAGCCTTTGAATGTGTTCGTGTTCGAGTAAGGCCATTGGGATTTAGCAAGTGTTTAAGGGGATGGTTTTCAGTATGCAGGATTTTGAATGTCAACAGGAGGTCACTACGTATCCGTCGTTGGGTAAAATCGTGTAGGTTCAGTTTCAACATTCGTTATGTGAAAGGCAAATTTCTGTAACGGGAGACCAACTTTGTAGCACGATGATAAATCCTGTCGAGTAGTTCGATGTCCTTCCTCAGCCATGGTGCCCAGGCTTGGATGGAATATTCCATAACAGGACGTATATACGTGTTAATTATCCGGAGTAGGGTTTCGGGTGTAAAAATCCGGAATATTCTTTTGAGAAGACTCAAGATACGGCAAGCTTTATTGTACACCATTCGGCAATGATGTCCAGGCTTAAGCTTAAACGAAACCCATATACCGAGATTTTTTTCTGCGGTGGTCCAGACGAGATCTTGTGTGCCAAGCTGATACGTGTGGTGTAGAAATTTTCCAAGCTGCAGCATTTTACATTTCGCAGAGTTAAATGGTAACTCATTTACCTGGGACAAACGAAATAAGGTGCACAGTTCCCGTTGTAATGTCATACAGTCATTAACAGACCTTACACGTTTCCATATTTTAACATCATCGGCAAATAGTATCAAGTTGCATCCAATATCCTCTACTATATCGTTCATATACGCCAAAAATAGAAGAGGTCCAAGCACCGAGCCTTGTGGAACTCCACTCGTGACGTCTATTTTTCTAGATAAGGTGCTGCCAACGCGAACATGGACGTGTCAATCAGTAAGATAGTCCCTTATCCAATTCAGTAATATTCCCGTTATTCCATAGGATTCGAGCTTTTTAATTAAAATGTCATGGTTGACTCTATCGAAAGCTTTGGAAATATCGATGTAGCAAGCATGTACAGCCTCACCTTCGTCTAGTGCCTTGATCCAATCCTCGAACGTTGTAAGAAGTTTAGATAAACAGCAACGACCTCTTCGAAAACCGTGTTGTGCTGCGGTCAAAATATTTTGGTTTTCAAAATGTTTTCTTATGCGCGCAGTCACAATGCGTTCCATTAATTTGGAGATCACCGGAAGTAACGTTACCGGTCTATAGTTTGCTGTGTCTGAACGGCTACCGCCTTTATAAATAGGAGTTATCATCCCTGCTTTCCATTGCGGTGGTATGTTTCCTTCATTTAAGCTGAGATTAAATATGCGAGTGAGAGGAGCAGTCAAAGCAACGCGACACCTGCGAAGTACGTCGGGGGTAATTTTGTCTGCGCCAGGGTACTACTTTTCGTTTAGTCGAGCTTGTAAAAGCCGGGATCGCGGTCCATCTAAATGATTTTGAACTTTGCATGTTCAATGAAATGTTGCTTCCGAACCAGTTGTAGTGCAATGAATTCAGGTCATGTTGTAGCACGTCACGAAACGCTCGTGCTGACAAGATTATTCATATTCATCATCTTGTCGTTGTGGCCCATAAAACCAGTAATCCGCTCCGGTTTCTACAACACAATGCATTGGATAGAGTGGCTGACGTGTACAGGTAATTTAATACAACATTTTCATCCTCAGCTTGGTGCTGGGCTAAATTGGAAACTTCAGACCGATAGTTGGTTGAATGATGTATCCACTGCCCGATTTTTACAACATTTTGTTCAGTCCATTTTAAAGAAATGCAACCGAAGATTTGCCCATCTTATTTCAGCCCATAATACCATGACATGATCATTTGAGTCGAATTAATACCTCAGTTTTAACTATGGTTAACCTCACGTTGAAAGTTTTAAAGGAAACAGTGGGTGAATGCATAGTAGGTTATGAACATGTTTTGAGATAATGAACGTTTATTCTGAAATATTTAACAGGAGAACTTACTAATGTTCCACTAAGTAGTACACGAGGATATATATATATATATATATATATATATATATATATATATATATATTAACACGAAATTGAACACCTTAATAACGACATATTTTGAACCTCACTTTATTAGGAATCTTTACGTCATAAAATATTATTGTTTGACTCCACAGTTTATTAAGTTCCTCACACCGCGGTGTTTTACATACCGCTTTACTTCGGTGTAGGCAACCGGGTAGTATCATGCCTACGTTCAACGATGCCGATGACAACGCTTTGTACCCCCCTTCTCGCTTTGTACATCTCATTTTTTATGTTGAACGGCACTATATCTGTATCAGATTGTGCAAATATAATAATATAATAAAATTAGATACTAAAATGCAATGGAATTTCTCATTGTACTTATTCCTCTAAAAATCCAAAATTGTATATTTTAGTTCATATCCATCCCGCTTACTAAAAATCATTAATTCAGTTTTGTTGATGGAAGGCATTATTTTCAAGCCAATATATGGAAGTCTATGGAATCCAAGTACCTTTCAGCCGAACATAGCACCTGAAATGCATAAATGAACTTATTCTAGACTCAACCAATCAAGCTTTTGCAATGCGAAAAATTTAGGTTGACGTATGATTGAATAACCTCGTTCGTTCATTGTAATCCTTTGATCGATAGATCGATAAAGACACTGATATGACAGCCTCAGGATAGGAAATATGCCTACCAAATTTAACAACTTTACCTGTCACGTTCGACCTATTGATCCGTTCTTTCAAACATCCATTCAAATGTTCGCAACCTTGTGGACCGATACATCACGTGATTCAGTGTTTAATCAATCTTGATACACGTGACACTAGATAATTCAATATCGACGTGAATTTGATTTTACAGATTTCTGTTGGATTTGGAAACAAGATGGACATCACAAATGCCGATAATTCATGAGGTTTGTGATTTGATTGTGAAGCACGCGGGTGGCGTAACGTTTGAACCGTATGTCACGTATCTACGAAACCAAGCCTACCAGATGGAAACATTGAGAAAATTATGGTAAGTACGCTTGAGCTCAGAAGCATGCTTTTGAAATTAGCTTCGTACGTAAAATGTAACAGTGTTAAGTATTCATTCTGCTGTCGAATTTGGCTAAGGTCAACGTGCTTGTATGCTACCGTAATTTACAGTCGATAATCAATTTTCGGGTTTCAAGATTTGAATCCGTTTTTCCGAAATATTCCGGTTTTTCAATTAAAATTGTGTACCCTTGTTTGAATAAAGTTTATAAGTGGAGGACAACATATACTACGGAGTATCACGCGAGCAGTTTAAAGAATGGTTTCTAAGAATTTAAGGCGGCCCCTTTATTGTTTTGAGAAAGCTAGAACTAATACCTGGCTGGATTATTTAAAGTTAAGCGTGACCTGCAAGCCGTAATCATAGTAATCATACGCTGACGACAGACATACCCGAGACAAGACGTGGAACTTCAACTGGTCCAGCTATATTTTCGAATGTATATGAAACCGATCGGGAAATCAGTCTCGTAACAAGGGTTTGCAATGAATCAGTTGGAACAGATTATTCGTTAGCTTACACTTTTGACGCAGAAGCTTTGTCAGATCAAGGGTATCTATAAGAATAGGGTTCAGGTTCAAATTGCCTTCACTTGACCAATCTTAAGCGAGATTAGAATCAATTGTTATATTCACCAACATGCAGTGCGATCCTATAATTGTTTTGCGTGCGTAGGTGCGAGTAATGTCTACTTATCGATAAGACGATTGTTTAATCCGTGTGCGCATTATGTGTCTTACAGGTTAATCCTTTACGTTGCATAACCGGGCGCCAGATTGGGGTGATATCCACCTGGTCTACGCTAGTTCAACCGCTTCAGCGTGAAGTCCTTTCCCAT
This sequence comes from Atriophallophorus winterbourni, assembly GCA_013407085.1. NCBI lineage: Eukaryota > Metazoa > Platyhelminthes > Trematoda > Plagiorchiida > Microphallidae > Atriophallophorus > Atriophallophorus winterbourni. The sequence continues at coordinate 52,045 of JACCGJ010000051.1, forward strand.
ACCGGTTCACACCGTCTTTTCACACTAAAATGGTCCAATTATGGATTATATTATTTAGCAAATCAATGTTAGTCGAGACTATGGAAAATAATGAACCTTACTACGATGGTGCCGCTTGCGGTGGCTCGGTCACGTTTTACAGAATGGAAAATGGTCGTATACCGAAAGATCTACTCTATAGTGAGTTGCAATTAAGAAGTCGACCAATTGACATCTGTGTTTATTAGAATCAGTAACACGGAGTAATACGCCAACCGCTTTTGCGTTTACCAAATCTACGCCTTGAAATGAACTGCGTTCACTTTGAAGTGATTCGCTTGCGCTGAGAAATTTTTCTATTAAACTAAACAGCTTCTGACACAGAGGCAACTCTGCTGGATCAATTTATTTATTTTACCACTTTCTTTCAAGATTAAGAATAACGCAGACAATTTTACGACGAAAACAGAAGGTATTTACCTACTCAGTGTTTCAAGCAGGGATGTTTGAAAGCCGAAAACAAAGATACTTGATGTGCTAATCCCTGACCTGCATTTTTCAATGAAGCAGTCACTGTTGTTCACTCCTAAGAACTGTTTATTGGCGGCGTACAAAAACGTTGGGCAAACAATCAGCATATGCAACACTAAAGTACTTGGTCCATGTACTTTGTGGCCCACAATTTCACTGTTAAAAACTGTTTGCTTGATCCAATAAACCATTTCACATATCTTGGTTCAACCATTGCGGATAACCTCTCGCTAGACACGGAGATTGATAAGCAGATTTGCAAAGCAGCTGCCATTTTATCCTGATTGAACAAT
>JACCGJ010000052.1:0-26512 GCA_013407085.1 Atriophallophorus winterbourni
CATTGTCACATTTACACATCCAATTTCGAGTACTGCTTCTGAGAGGCTTTTTCGGACGCGGTTTTGTGGATATTATTTTCACCTTCAATTCAATGATAAATCAATGATAATACGGAGTTGGCTGTAAAACCTTACCCAGATTTCCTTAGCTGATTTAAGTTCGAGGAAATCTCATCGATTTGCAGTAGTAAGAGCTCAAAGTAAGTCTTAGTTCACAGTTGTATATGTTCGTTGAGTAATTCCTGCTAATTCGTGTTGATAAAAATAATCAAATGTCACGACAACATGATCACTTAATCCAAGTAAAGCTGTATGGGAAACAGATTCTGTCATGAGTTCTCCGTTTTTAAGTATGAGGTCCAGGGTAGATGGGGTTTATTCAGATCGAAATCGCGTTGATTGTTGTACATGTTCGTGAAGAGTGGTGCAATACATTATTCCTTGAAGAAAGCTTTTGAATGAATCGTCACCTGTAATGTTTGTTGCAAGTGTTGGTACATTAAAATCGATGAGGAGGAGAGAATGCGAATTAGTGAGCTTCAATGCAAAACGTATTGCATTAGAAAGATTAGTGTCGCCGGCAGATGATGAAGATGGGGGGCGATAAATCAATGCTAAGTGACACTCACGTTTATTATGTAAGTCAAAAGAGCAAAACAATGTATCTGAGACATCTAATTCGGGGGAGAGAAGTATAGTGCCGTTGATGCTTTCATGTAAGTAGAGGAGGACATCGTTACCTTTTGTTGCTCGATCTTTTCTGTGAATCATCATGTGAGGGATTTTGAGTTCAGAGTCTTGTACAGAATTGAACAACCAGGTTTCTGTCACTGCAATCAAATCTCAAGACGCCACGGTCACACGTGAATACAGTTCAGTAAACCTGCCCAGAAATCCCTGAGCATTGATTTAAAAGCATGATAGAGAATTGATTTTTGTTGCAGATGAGGAGCTCATAGTAGTGGATATGCGGACCCAAAATTGGTCGGTGCTCCACCTTTTTTTTCTCAGGTGCATTTGATTGACTTGGTCTTTTCAGGAACAATAGTGTTCGTGCGCTCTGTGTCTTATACAACCCGAATACGAATTTCAGGAGGTGCAAATTTTCGACATTGATACCACGCTTCGAGTATTCTATCCTTCATCTCATCTGTGCGGAATAATATTTTGAGAGGAGGAGGCTGAAGCGTTTCTATTTTCGGTATAAGGCGCATAACATGAGTCGTTATTGTGTCTTTTAAACCTAGGATCTCTTGTAAAATCTCCATTCACTGCAATCATGTATGCTGGATTCTAATTCGTTCGAAATGGGTACACCATGAACTATAACACCTCGGAGATTTATAGCCTCTTTCGCTAGTTCCGGATTATTACAAAGAATTTGCCGTTCTTCCCACGGAACGTCTGGAAATATTCGCACAGCTGATTTGTTTACCACTAAGAGGGATGAGGCCAGCAACATATTTTTACATCTTGGACGGACATGAGCACTACAAGCAGTAAACTGGGTGTGTTCGCGCGAAGTGAGTTCGGGGGTCGAAACAATTGCGTCAGCGACGCAGGTGAGGCAGTGATGCTAAAGCTTCCGCAAAGGTCATTCCATTGTTTCCTATCATCTGCTACGTGTTGCTTCAGCGATGGCGAAGTTGATTCAATGAGATTACTACAAACTACCGTTATATCTACAATGTTTGTCTTTTGGGGGGTTTTTGTATTCAACCTCATCGGTCTAAGCTTATATGCATCCGTCGATAATTCAGCACTTTCATTTACTTAACTACAGGTCTGATTCGCAGACTCATCGGTCGTACTTAGCTGTTGGAAGGGACTTTGGTTGATTTCTGGAAAAATCAGCGTTTCCGTAGTAGTTAGCGCTTCCCTGTAAGACTTGCGGCTAATTTGGTTAGGGACTGTGTTTAGAACTGGTTCTAGCGCTTCCTGACACGCAAATGTTTGGAAAGACTCCAACGTGTTTTCAAGCCGTTTAAGGTTCGCCTATACAGCGAACAAGCGTTTTTCCAGAATTAAATCCGAGTTTTCGGCTCTTGATAAATCACTAGTTACTTTCAATCATTATTGATTAGAGTGACAGATTCAGGTGATAAATACTTTTCACAATTCGCATGAATAGCAATTTAACACAAGTAACATTTGACTTGACGCGATCTGGGACTTACCAGCATTTGACAAAGTTTGTACTTTTTGCAAGCCTCGTCGTCAGGTCCGTTTAAGGTCACGTCGGGTCCGTTTAATGTCACTTTGTCAGTCATCGTTACAACTTCGATACACTGGGGGAAGCGATCGATTATCGATCGGTTTCTCTCAGTGGAGTGCAAGAACGAGTGGATGCGATGAAGTGCAATCCAACGGACTTCACATCTGTGGTTTGCTACTGTTGACCCAGCCGTGTGGTTAGAAAGTACACAACCGTTACTGAGCTAGTCTATTCACCGAATGCACAAAGTATCACGAGTGAGCGAATACGTGAATATCACAGTGAGTTAAAATCATAATTTGAACTCACCATCGATCTTGATTGGTCGATTAATCGATAGTTCGTTCGCTGTCCATACAACAGAGGATGTTCTCTTAACAATTTTACTCGTCTGTTTGCATCGCTTTTCCGTGGTATGAAAATAAAAACTATTCATTCGGAAATACCGGGTGATCCTATATTTTTGAAACGTCGCCTGATTGCATTTGGTTTGAGGGAACCTCTTCAAAAAGAGATTAATACGTTTTGTGAAAGTGTTATTCCTGTTTTCGTGGAATGCTCCAAATAGACAACGCCAATAATAACACCTATGGAAAGAGATGGACGAACGCCTCGTGTTTGTAAATACTACGGAGGGACACAGCACCCTCGAATAATGAAACGACTTTGTATAACTGAGAATCTATCTTATCTCGTTTACACGATTCATGTGTTTTTTCGAAAATCGATCTATTATCAGATAACGTTTGATAGAGCATCATGTGAAGCTACAATAATTAACACACCTTTTAGATTATACCGTTATAATATTCTTTCGATCGGATTATCAGTTTAACCAGCTGTATTCTAAGATGTGATGAACAATATCGTTGATGGTCTCCCCGATGTCAAAGTCTATTATAAGGACATTATTAATTATGCACCCAATAATTGTGTTCATGATCAAGTTTTATTAGTTCTACACTCTCGTTTCATACATTATGACGTGAAATTAAATCCGGATAAATGCATCATTTCTGTTGATGAGATTGATTATCTTGGATACTGTGTATCTTCTAATAAACTCCGTCAAGATCAGAGTCTTCTTAAACCTTTGGTGAAAATTAAATCACCAAATTCTTTCAGTAAACTTTGATCGGCAATGAAAGTGTTAAAATATCATTCAAAGTTATTCCTAAATTTTGAATAAGATGTTAATTCATTGATTACATTACTGAATGCTACAACATTCAAGTCGACTGCCAAACATGAAAAGACACTTCGGGATCTTTTATCCATACTGCAATCGATGCTGTACTCAAACCATTTAAACAAAAATGTGCGTTCTGTTTTAATTGCAGATGCTTCTCCTCATGGAATTGGTGCTGTTTTAGAGCGAAATGATCATCATGTAATGTGTATTTCACGTCGACTGAGTAAAGCTTAATGAAGTTATGCTCAGACTAATAGATAAGCGATTGCTGTTTATTGGAATGTTACACATTTATTTATTTCATCATGTATTCACTATAGTAACCCATCATGAAGCAATAACAATTATTTATAATCTGGCGTCTTCATTGAAAAAATCTACTGCAACAATAGTTCAGAGATGGAGCATAGTTATCGGTGCATATATTTGAACCTTTGAACATCGCACTGCCAAACAAATTCCACATGTGGAATTTTCAGTCCACAATGCTGTGGCATATGCAAAGACTGGCAGTACAGAATGCATGTATCTCGTTTAGATTTAAGATTTGAAACAAAGTAATATTTCGGTTCGATGATAGCTGCAGTTACACTAGTTTGGTTAGCCCCATCCAAGTAAAATATTATCCAGCTTACTATCAGTTGCGTGATGAATTATGTCTGACACATGTAGGTCTGTGGTGTATAAATGGTCGTATTGTTATTTCTGTTTCACTTCGAAAACGTCTTTTTGATGATTTGTATTCAGGACACGTAGGCATTGTAAAAAAATCGTTGACCACACAATTATGCATGTGGCCTGAAATCGATTCTGATATCCGCTGAACTGCTTCTTCATGCCATTGCTGTGAACACAAATTATTATGTCAACCATAAAAAATGGACTCCATAGCCATTGGCTTGTGTAGAACGGCGACCTATTCATATAGATTACTGTTGATCATTCATAGAGAAATACTATGCTTTTGTATTCATTGATTCGTATTCAGAATTGTCAGAAGTATTTCTAACTACTAAACCCAATTCTGATTTACAAAGCTTGCGTCACGAAAGGTTTTCAGCCATCAATGTGTAACTATAGCTGTTGTGAGTGATAATGAAAGCCATTTCTCTGCATCATGTGTTATTCAATGGCTACATTCACTTAGTTGCCGACATTTTTACTACGCCAAGCCATCCGCAGTAGAATGGATTAGCCAAAGGCTTCGTAAATACGCTAAAACGTGCTATTTCCTTTTGTTCCCCAACAACATTTAATGAACTCGATTGATTTATTGACCATTTCCTGCTATAATATCGTATTAGTATACATTCAACTACTGGAAATACATCATCCATGCTATCAAAATATCGATCCATGAAATCAAATCTGATAGAAATTGAATCCGACTAAGTATCGTATTCTCGTGGGAATTATTAACGTCCAAGTCCCGATAACATACTAAACAAAAAATACTTGATCTCGAAGAACGAACGTTGCACAAGCGTCATGCAGATCAAAACATCTGTCAGGATTCAGGTCAGTTGTATTCTAATACTGGTTGGCAATCATAATACATCACTTCTAGATTCTTCCGAAAATACTGAATCAAGTTAACCTTTCGGACGTTCGGAAAGTCTAAGAAGCAAACGTATTCGAGATTACACAAATCCGAAGACGATTGTGAACTGTAGTGGATGTGATGATTGTTCAAATGACAATCAACAATATTGTTAAAAATATTTTCATTGTAAAAACTTATATTCATCGAAGTATGTACCGTGTAATTCGAATAATGAGTGTGGGGGTTTCTTACTTCTATTCTTCGGTGGGTAGTTTAATTAAATTCAAAACAATACTATTCTGCGTTCTCGTGTTCTTCTTAATAGACGACAGGGGGTTAAGCACTTGTAAGCCGCATTTCTTTATATCAGCAACATAGTCCAGTAGAACCTCAGTTGAAGAAATCCTGTCCAGTGTTGTTTAGCTTCGCCATGATTACAGGCAATACCTTATCTACAAGTTGCTTGAATTGGTTTTTCAGATCTTGCTGAAGTAACCTCTTCCGGAAGCGCATTCCACAAGTCAACAATTCCTGTTGAGTGCATGAATCACTGAAGCTTTAGAGCATGGCCAAGGGTTCTTGAGTCCGTCACGAGAGGGAAAATCTCGCGCAGCTCTTCACCACGAGCTCATAGTAATATGCGACGAGTTTGCAGCAGGTCGTAGAGCACACGCCGAATACTGAGCGACATGAGGTTGAGGCGTTGAACTCTCTCCACATAATGAATTGATTTCAATCATTGTACTCGTTTCGTCGCCTCCCTTTGCAATTTTTCCAACTGGTCACGTTCTCCCTCAGTTTGTGAATAGGTAGCTGGCAAACCATATTCCGCAACTGGTCTCACGTATGTTGAATGGAGAACGCAAAACATTTGTGGAGTAATCGCTGAAAACGCCCGACTAATAGCCCACCATGCGCGGTTTGCAGCAGCAGCTTTTCTGTCCGTATCCTCCTTCGATTTCAGCGTCCGAGTCACAATTGTACCAAGATCACGTTCAGTATCAACCCATTCCAGTTGATGATCCCCGAGGAAGTACGTACCTTCAGGCGTACTTGGCCCCAAAAGCATCACAGCGCATTTCCAGCGGTTAACAGGAAGCTGCCATTTTACCGTCCAATCAAGCAATTTGTTCAATTCATTCTGGAAAACTTTATTAGCAGCAGAAGAGCTCACTGTACCAAAAACATTCAGATCATCCGCGAAACGTAGACAATTCATATTTAATGAATCAGGGAGGTCATTAACATATACTTTAAAAAGTAACGGGCCCAGAACATATCCTTGTGGAACCCCAGAAGTTGACTGTAATATGCGATTTGACTCCGTTAACCTCGACCTGTTAATAACGGTCAACAAGGAAGTCTTCAATCCAAGTTAGAACAGGTCCCTTTACACCACGAGCACGGAGCTTGAGTAATAGACGTTGAAATGGAACACGATCAAAGCCTTACTGAAGTCAATGAAGGCAGTGACTACCGGGTGACCCAGATCGAGTAAAATATTTATTAGAACAAGCATCGGAAGGAATGTAAATATTCTTGAAAAGAAAGTGAAATTACAAATTGCTATGATGCTGGGTGCCTAATAAAATAAACGAATCTCGCGAATATTCAAGAAAGTATGGCATAATATTTTAATTTGAAGGTCAACGTGGAATTTTTCTTCTTTCGCATCCTCTAATATTGTATTTGTTTGATTATCAACGGATTTTTACATGATGATTAAAAAAATCTGAAAAAGTAGATAATACAGCACCTACTGCAAAAAAGATCCAAGTTAATTGGTACCCCGCTGCACCCTCGGCGACTTGTCTTGCATTTTCTAAACAGGTTTTGGATTGCGCGAAAGCTGTACAATATGAAATGTGTTTAAAATGTATGCATATTCGGTTCGGAAGAATGAGGCCAGAGATTTATCGATGACTTCAGAAGACATCATGCGATATTATTCGCACTGTATGTTACGCACGGAGGTAGTCAGAATAAAGTCGTAGCTGCATCTACCACTAAACGTCTCGACGGAGGAGACATAGATAGTGACTCAAGCTCAGCTAAGAGCAAACACCATTTATCTGTGAAACAGGCCTACGTGCCATTCGCTTTCTCGACTACAAATCGTTTACAAAATAACATTATTACGGATGATACATCGAACGTGCTTGAACTTGCCGTTTGCTCGCCTTCAACACCGATTACTCAACAGTCAGTAATGAATAAAACTTATACAGACGTGATGTCTAAAAGTCTACTTAGTGATCTGGGCTATACAATCTTGGCCCAACATTTGAGTAAAATATAGGCTCAGCTTCGTGTAATGATACACTATTGAAAATGCTGTTAGATCTCCAGTCTCAAGTGAGCCACATTTAGATTCTCGGAACTGATTATGATAAATGCTTGCGAGTAAACTGGGGACACGGCTAAGATACGTTTACAGCAAGAGCACACTTTCCTAAAACCCACTTTTTCGAAAATATTTAATCAAATGTAGGAAGGAGTTATCATTATTTCTCCATTACGACCTAACCAGAAAAAAGAGAATAAACCGCGGACACTGAAAATTGTTTTAGCTTCGGACTAGCAAGTCCAGATGGCACTAAGACGCGTTTATCGTCTTAATGGAGAGCCGTTTAAGATACTACGTCACCTGTCTCCTGAGGATAGAATTAAAATGAAAACAGCCACCCAAGAATTTCGAGCATGCAGGGAAGCTGGTGAGGTAGATTTCCATATTTTGGATTTCCGGGTAGTTAGGAGGAGGCCACAAATTTATTAGAAGCCGTTGTTAATTCTATAATTGCTGTAACGGAATCCTGGTCAACAATTGATATATCTTATATGAAGTGAGCGCTACCAAATCATACGCTTTTCAGAAGTGACAGAGTAGCTTCGAGATCTGCCTGTGGCGTTGCTGTATACTTTAAGGAGCACCTGCTCGTGGAAGTATTGGAAGGGTTTCAACATGATGCAGGAAATGCTGAAAGCCTCTGGTGTAAGGTGAAGTCTAGCCCTGGGGCTGCAGCACATGTGGTCATTTACCGCTCATCTGGCGCTTACGTTTCTGCGTTATGGTGTCAAATCAGACGGCATGGTATCACTGGCGACTGTATCGTTCTTGCAGATCTGAATGCTCCCGATTCAAACTGCGAATTTAGTTTCGAGGGCTGAACCGTTCCAACACGAATTCCTAGATACGATTTTTGAACTGAATTTGGTGCAGCATGTAAACGAATTCACGAGGATGTGTCGGACAATTTCCTTCGATATTGGATTTGGTGGTCACCCAGATTTTCCGATGTTACAAATCTATCGATCGAGACCCCTATTGGTTGCATCGATCATTACTATTTATGTTTCTTTGGAATAGAGGTCTTCAACCGAAAATTCGAACGAATGTCCGGAGAAATTACTGGAAATTAGACACAAAGAGTTTAATTACGTCTGCAGATTCCATTGACTGCTCACTCCCTCCATCTGCACGGATGTGCAATCGTGCAGCAATTCTGTGCTGTGCAGCTAACATCGTGCTAAATTGATTGGCCAATGATAGTGAGCTGCATGCTGAAACAGGCTGGAGTCTCACTAACATTTCCTGTTCTCTTTCTTCCTCATATCTGTTTAGGCCTGGGCAACCTGACAGTATCTTAGCCCACGTGCAGACTTTGACTTTGCGGCACTTTGTCTGGATCAGGCTTGTGCTTTCATACCATACAATACCCTCCATTTACGAATGTTGATACCTATTGGTTGGACATTTTGGGTAATATCAGACCGCTTTAAAATCACACAACGTTGATGAATGGAAGATCCCCCGCTAAGTGACCGCCATCGTTTAATAGCATTATTCGTAAATACCTGAAGAAAAAAGTGGTTATGGCGGAAGTTCTCTTTCAGTGGATGCACCGACGACTATGAAACCTACAAAGTGTTCCGCAACAAGTGCACCTACCTAAAAGAGAAAATCGCTTGTTTGCGTACTTTGAACGTAGGACTAAAGCATCTCAATAACTACCTTGCTTGAGATCTATGAGAGGTTCGACTGAAAATGAAGATGAAAGTAAAGCAGTTCTCGCCGCTCATTACAGTTCGTTTTACACAGTGGAAACGTTTCAAATTCCGCTGCCTCATGAGAGGAGCGCCGAAATGCTGGATATCTCGATCTCGCCAGAGATGGTGCAGTATTTACTTGAACGAAGTCAGCTAACATCTGCTCAGCATGGTTTTACACAAAAACGATCATGCGCATTCAATCTCATCATTGCTAGCGAGCACTGGTGTGCTGAACTTGATCTGGGCCACCCGGTAGTCACTGCCTTCATTGATTTCAGTAAGGCTTTTGACCGTGACCCATTCAAACGTCTATTGCTCAAGCTCCGTGCTCTTGATGTAAAGGGGGCTGTTCTAAATTGGATTGAAGACGTCCTTACTAGCCGTTATACACAGGTCGAGGTTAACGGCGATAAGTCGCCGACTGCCCTTTACAATTCCCGGGATTCCGCGGATGTGTTCTCGGTCCGTTACTTTTCAAAGTATATGTCAATGACCTCCCCGACTCATTAAATCTGAATTGTCTACTTTTTGCCGATGATCTGAAAGTTTGTTGTACAGTAAGCTCTTTTGCTGACGTGCAATCGTGCAGCGATTCTGTGTTGTACAGCTAACCATGGTACATTGATTTGCCATCGGTAGTGAACTGCATGCGAATACACGCTGGAGTCTCACTGCCATTTCTATTTTCCTTTTCCACATCTTTTTAGGCCTGGGCAACCTGACAGTATCTTAGACCACGTGCAGTCTTTTACTGTGCAGCACTTTGCCTGGATCAGGCTTGTGATTTCAAACGTCATACATACTTACATCTACTGAAAGTACAGTATTCCAGAGCGAATGGGACAAATTGATTGGTTGAACGGTAAAATGGCAGCTTACTGTAAACAGACAGAAATGCGCAGTAATGCTTTTGAGGCCAATACGCCTGAAGGTGCATACTTCCTCGGGAATCATCAACTGAAACGTGACCTTGCGACGCGTTCGTTTAAATCCAAGGAGAATACGAACAGAGAATCTGCTGCCGCCAACCGCGCATGGTGGGCTATCAGCCTGTCGTTCTCGGCGATTAGTGCACAAATGTTTCGCATTGTTTATTCCACATACGTGACACCACTTTTGGAATATAGTTTGCCAGCAACCTTTCCATATGTATGTAGGTCTGGGCAACCTGACAATGTCTTAGCCCACGTGCAGTCTCTTACTGTGTGGCAGTTTTCCTGGATCATATATACATACTTGCGTTGCACACGTATCGAAAGAGCAGAACTAGGTTGTCGCTTCGACCTAACGGAAGGTGATACTGAACATATTCGACGGCCGTGGCTTCTGAGGTTAAAACTTGGACTAGGACGGAGGTCTGTTGCAAATTTTATTTTCGAGTATATTCGAAAACATGATTATACAAGGCTCACTGAACCTAATCTTACTGTCTCCACCTGATGACGGCAAACAGCCAGAAACCGGTAGTGGAGTGTAATTTCGGGGGATGTGAGCAACACATCACTTTGATTATACATGATTACACAAAGGAGTGTATTCCAGCAGTTCCCGAATTTTGTAGTCTGGTGATTGGGGAGATTGATCCTCTCGGTTATATACCTGAGGCATAATCATTAATTGCGAATTGCGCTGTTTCCCAACGTACTCCATTGCTTTCGAGAGTTTTTCGTGGTGTGCATCAGATGATGCTCAGATACAGATCGGAATCAATGTCTCTAACTGCCGTGTTGTATAAACTTTCGTGGTGGTAAACAGCTAATCCATCACCAGTTCTTAACCCTTTACGGACGAATGGGGCAAATTCGGTACACAAAATTTAAAGGTATATGATAGGTTAAATTAGACACATCACTTTCATATGCCGTGGGTATCGGAATCGGCACACGTTCTGCTCTCGTTTGGTATGCGTTTGAGACGGCTGAACCATGCGGCTCGCCAGTTGTCAACAAACTTCGGAAGTGAGGTGACGCTTGTGAAATTTCGCTCCGTGCTTCATTTTTCTGCGTGCAATGGCTGAAAAACCTTGTAAGTATATACATTGATAATTTTTTGCTTCATTTATAGACATCTTCTGAACACATTCAACGTATACACGAATGATGAAATATTTTTCTGTGCGAAATATGACTGTCGGAATATATGTCTCAAATATGTGACATCCGGCATGTGAAGCTATACAAGATCGTGTCCCAAAAATGATACAACCGGCACTTATGTTCCCAAAGAAGAACTGGATAAATGGTTGGGCCTTGTACTGTATTTCTCACTATCAAAGTTACCAAATACAAGAATGCACTGGGCCAAGAAACTCTCTCCTATCACTGACTATGCAGCTGAGTGCATGTCTCGAGATAGATTTGAAGCCATCAAATCAAATCTTCATTTAGCTGATAACACAAACGCTGACAAACCTGGAGATGCTGATTTTGACCACAAGTTCAAAGTGAAACCTCTAGTAAACCATCTAAGAACAAAATTTCAAAACCTAACCAAAGAGCAAAATCTCTGCGTTGATGAGCAAATGGTGCCATTCAAAGGCAGATCAAGGCTCAAACAATACCTGCCAAATAAACCTAAAAAGTTTGGCTACAAACTTTTCGTACTCGCTGACGATCGTGGGATGATGTGCGATTTCATCCCATATACTGGGAAAATATCCCCCGTCGATGATCCCAACGTCCCAAACATCGGTGCTAGCTCAGATATTGTGCTACATCTTGCCAAGACCATTCCTTCCAATGAGAACCATCTTGTATTTTTTGATAACTGGTTCACCTCTGTGCCCCTTCTGCAATACTTGACAGATGTGGGAATATTTTGTTGCGGCACAGTTAGACTGCCACGATTAGCTGGCTTACCAAAAAACATGAAGAATGACAAGCGCCTAATGAAAAAAGGCAGGGGTTCCTTTGAGGAGAAAGAACTGGTGAAGGGACATTCAAGTGTCACCCTGGTTCGCTGGTACGACAACAAAGTAGTCAATTTGGTGTCTACATTTGCCAGGGCAAATCCTCTATCAACTGTCCGTAGATTTGATAAAACTACAAAGAGGTCCATTGAAGTACCTTGCCCTATTATTGTGAAACGATACAATAAGTCAATGGGTGGTGTAGATTTGGCAGACCATCTTCTTTCTTTGTATAGAATAAGCATGAAATCAAAGAAAGCTTATCACCGTCTGATCTATCACTTCATTGACATGGCTATAGTTAATTCATGGCTTTGTTATCGTAGAGACTGCAAGAGGCTTTCTCTTCCAAAAAAGAAGTGCTCCAGCTTGCTTCCTTCAAACTTGAGGTAGCTTTCACCCTTACCAAAGCTGTAAAAATTTGCTTGCCTCCTAAACGTGGACGCCCATCTCTAAGAGGTGAAGCAAAAAGAAGGTGTGGAGCCCCATCCGACGATGTGAGGTTGGACCAAGTGGCACATGTGCCTTGTGTCGAGAAAAAAAGAAACCGATGCAGGTTCAAAAACTATCCTGGAAAGACGAAGATATTATGCGCTAAATGCAATGTCCACTTATGCTTAGACATGCATAAGAACTGTTTTGCGGCATTCCATGGGTTTTGATCGCGATGACTGCATGAAGGAAATACATTATTTTCTATTCAACCTATTTTTCTACCTTGTGTGTGTTTCACATTAAAAATTTAATTGAGAAATCTTTTTATAACTTTTATGTCTCATATAGCTGACTACAGCTGGAAATCAATTAAAAAGGTGCCACCACAGGACGATTGTACCGAATTTGTCCCATTTTTTATTTTCCGCAATATATAAAAAAACTAAAAATACTTTTTGTCCCCATATAAGGAGAGCAGTTTCATCACAAAAATGCAGGAGATAAAATTATTTCGATGTAAAACATAATTCAGGCAGTTAAGGGTTAAGGTGGCTAGCGGCATGGTATTTTCTTCAAAAAATGTGTTTTGATTTTTTTCAGAAAATGATACTTTGATGTCTATTTTATCCGGTACCATAATTTATTTTGTCTAAAAATACTTATTTCTCTGAAAATAAAGGAGTTTTTGAAGGACTGGTTTGAAATATTTTTTTCCTAAGTCGCCAGATGACCGACTTTTAACTCATGCTTACGGCAGTTTCGCTACGAAACACCCGCTATTTTGTATACCGATTGAAACGGGCTTGAAAGTAACCTATTTCCCACGTGGAAAAATTCATTTACAAAGGCACAATTGGCTCGAAAAGGGAGAGCATTTTTCATGCGGAAACGCGTTCTCATTGACCCACAGCTTCGGCGTCAAACTTCAAACTCATTTTTCTCAAATGTTGAATTTTAGTCGCGGTGTGCATTTTGCTTTCGCAAATTTTTGTAGTAAACGTTGAGATAAAAAGATGAAAATATGCCAGTGTATGTAAAACCTTCCAAGGTATGGGTATGATATGAAAGCACAAGCCTGATCCAGGCAAAGTGCCATACAGTCAGAGACTGCACGTGGGCTAAGATGCTGTCAGGTTGCCCAGGCCTAGACAGATATGAGAAAGAAAATAGAAATGGTAGTGAGACTCCAGCCTGTTTCAGCATGCAGCTCACTACCTCTGGCCAATCAATTTAGCACGGTTACCCGCACACCACATACGTACTGTACGATTACACATCCGTGCACAGAAGAACTTTCCAAGTAGTGCAATAAAAGTGTTTTGAACAGTGTATCTCTTAGTTTTGGACCTATGTTTGTTGTAAGTGCGCTTTTTCTTACTCAAACCTTTTATGAATATTTTTCTCGCATGCACAACTACCCAAACACGATCGACTTATGTCTTTCGCATCTTATTGCACCCTTTACAATCCGAAAATCATGTAAAAACACTTGCATTCATTCTAAAACTTTTTCCTTGCCCACACTAAGATGAGCAAAATAAGTGTGTTGTATATTTTATTATTATTATTATTATTATTATTATTATTATTATTATTATTATTATTTTATAAAAATACTTACCAAACCTTTGTTTTACAAGGAAATACCATAAAATTTGAAACAATTATACACCTTTATATAAACAAACAGCACACCAACTTTCAAATCATTCCATTGAATACTTTTTGACATACAAAATTAAACGTAAAATCATTTTTCCATGCCGCTATCCACCTTAAGCGGTCTCTCCGAAACATGGTCATGCTGAAACACGCTGCAGTCTCACTGCCATTTTTATTTTTATCCGCATCTGTCTAGGCCTGGACACACTGACAGTATCTTAGCCAATGTGCAGTCAATGACTGTGCGGCACTTTGCCTGGATCGGACATGTGAATTTATGCATGCATACCGGCGCGGTACAGAACAACGAATAGTTTCACATCTGTGTAATACCTACCCATATAAATGCACATTCAGGGCTCCGGTTAAGATAACCATGCCACTTCTCGAAGCAGATCAATTAATTTGTAATGTCATCCATTATAATGTCAGAATTACAGTCGATCGTTGCCGGATTTGTGTGATATCTGCTTCACTTATTCGCCCTCTACTATTTTACTGCAAAACAGCTGTCCACTAATATCCAATCTAAAAGCGCCGCTTAGGTTATATAACTGGAAGCGTGACTGACACTAGCTTGACCAAATACCGTGATAAAACAGTAAACCCAATTTTCCGGCTCGAATGGATTCTTTGTATTATTGTTATTGAAATACGAAATCACATACACTAAAACTGTAAAGCTGTTTTTTGCACATTTGAGTACTTCGTTTTGTGCATTCTTTTTGCGCCGTTGCAATGCGATTGTCCTATTACATTTTGCGTTACACTTTTTCTGGCTCCGAGCGTGTCCTTCTTGTTCTTGGTGATCAGCCTTACTACCATAAATATCTTTTTTATTCGCCGAGTATTACATCATGTTGTTAATTGTGCAAACTCTTTTTCCAGATTCGGACATGTGGATTTCACAGAATCCGATCACCGTTCTGCAGACTAAAAACGCCATTAAACTGAAAACTGTTGGCGAAACTAATAAACGTTTACTATTCAGTGCACTAGTGATTCTGGGTACCTTGCTGGAACTGTAAGTTTACATTTAATGATATTTCCAGGAAATATTTATCTGTCTACATGCTAATGCGCTTCCCTTCGGCAGTTTTCATACCTTACTATCTTTTGGGTTTGTTCAACTATTATTTCATGCTTCAGCCTGCTGCGTTCTCATTGTCTCAATCTTTAATGCCGTTTTTCACCTAATCTGCCTCATCCGTTTAATTACTAAGTTTGCATATGAAAACCGAACATTAGCAAGTAGGTATCTTGTCTCTCGAACAACATTGCTCTGTAGATATGGAACATAAAGAATTTTCATTGGCGTATAATTATTTGGGCCCGTCTGCCTTTCTTCGCAGTCCCAGTACGTTTCCATTCGATATGTTTCACCCAATACAGTGTCTTCCAGTTTTATACAACATAATTTGATCACGACAAGACGAGGAATATCTCCCGTTTCTGGAAGTTCAGGACCCGGAACACCACTCAATCAGCTTCTTTCTGGCTATCATTCGCCATTTTTGTCTAGTCGTGGCATTCGATCTTCTGGTTCAAAAGATAGATGTGAGTTTTTCTTACTTTGAAATTATTGATAATTTTATTTTTATGTTCGTCGTCTGATTTAAAATAATTAGATGAATCGAAGTGATGCCGAGTGACCACGCTACTACCTTTATTTTATTATTTCTATTTCCCCCCTTATATCTATTCTGGCCTGGGCAACCTGACAGTATCTTAGCCCATGTGCAGTCTCTGACTGTGCGGCACTTTGCCTGGATCAGGCAAAACTAAAGATCGGACGGTTTACTTGGCCTTCGAAATATGCCTTATACCGGCGGTAGACGTTTGGCTGTGTTGTGTATTTTGCATCAATTAGATGACGACAATTTGCATTCATTGGTCCCAAACGTGCTAGTGATACGGTAGTTTGTGACTGTATGTTAGACACATTGGGATATGAACAAAAGCAATACACAAGTTCCTTTTTTATTTTGTTTCTCATATATGTCTAGGCCTGGGAAACCTGACAGTATCTAAGCCCGCGTGCGGTTTATGACTGTGCGGCACTTTGCATGGATCAGGCTTGTGCCTTCATACATACATACATACATGTTGTTGGCCTCCTTCGGTCGATGTCGACCATGGATGTACATCACAAACGCTTGAATGTTCAGGTTTTGCAGCTTTTTGAGTGACTAAACAGTCCGATTCGGGATGAGCAATCTCTCTTGCAGCGCTGGCAACGATAGTCAGAACTCGGTTGTATTGCGTACATACATATACCTTTTCATTAGAATATGCTATAGGAGTGCCCCATCACCTCTTGTTATTTTATGCATTGATGACGCAATCTGATATAGGTTTGAATACATAGCCCTGTTGTGTAGTAAAATTGGTACTAAACGAACAATCATTTGCGATTCTGCTGGAGTACGTTTGCTATAAATCGAAAGTAGAAGCACTGTGGTGAGTAGCCCACTTATTTTCACTGAGTACCAATGTTTACTTTGTAACTGGGTACGCTTAGATCAGAATTATTTTGTCCCCGTAAATGTTTTGATGACTCGTTCAATAAGCTTATGTAAACCTTACGAGATTTCGATTCGGCCGCACTTGGTAACGCATATGTACTTTGTTTCCTTTGAACTACGAAAACGCACGAACAAGTAATATAAAATTTCAAAAAACTTCATGCAACAAACTACAAAATATTGCAATTGTCATTTTGCCTTCATGCTTCACTTATGTTCATTTTAATATCGATTCTTTTTCCAAGTTTGATCTGGTAATTCTTTAAATTTGCACATTTCGTTGTGTTGCCCCAGACTTTTTGTTCTGAAAATATTATTTTTTGTTCATATGCCAAACGCTCTCTGTTTATCATTGCTAGTATTGCTCAACTTTAAAACGTTTTCATCATGGGAAAAGTTTTTGTGCGATCATTAGAACTTAACCGTTCTTGTTTAACAATGAGCTATTGTTGGTTCTTCACAGCTATTCTTTGGGACATGTGCTTAAGTCCTATATCGAAAACCTCCATGTATTCTAATGACTCTGGCCAATCTTTGGACCACGACCAGCGCGCATCGTTTCGGCTTTCCAGTTCTTTTAATTCTGGACATTCCAGTTCCCTCCTCGGCTTTGACGAGTTTCCGAAATATCAATACCAGCTTTCATGTACTCCGCCTGCCTGTACAAAAGATAACTGGCTAACACAATTGTTCTACAAGAAAACTCGATCCGATCCAGATTTGACAAGTTCGTGTTTTTCACTCGGGCGTAAACGGGAATGCGCTGTTCAACGGACTGCCGATGAGGTGAGATAGTGCGAGTCGTTTGCTAATCTGAACAGCGTCCTATGCTGCCTAAAACACGATTAAAACTTTTATTGCTGCAGTGTAACTTTTTCTCTTTCGATATATATTGAGAGAGATATATATAATACTATTTACGGTGAGGACAATATTTTTTCTGCTTCAGTCGAAATATCTATACTGACTGACCAAGCGTCATACTGCGTCATGTGAGTTAAGGAATACGTTTGAGGGGGGCAGCTAAATTGATTGTGTAATGTTCGGTCCTGCGTGAGAGACGTGCAGTGTACTATGCACGCAAACGTTTGAAGATTACAAGAAACATACTCGTTCAAACAGATATATAGTAGCTGTACCAGAAAAGAAAAGACTAAGATTCACAGACGGAGAAAAGATGAGTAAATTAATCATCACGAGGCGTCGCTCAGGCACAGCCGTCTCATACTCATTTTTTGGACCCGTCGATCAAATGAATTGAAAGAGTTTCCATGCAATACAAGTATTATTTGATACCTCACTTTGTTCGACTTTAACCACTATCGTTCTCTATTTAATTGCGAGCTCCGTTCAAGTTCATTCCTTGCATGTTTACATTTGTGATTGTGCACAGATCAATAAGGTATTGGATTGGCTTTTGCGAAATTTCATTTAAGCGACGACAAATCCAATAGGACTTTAAGACGTCTAGGATTACCCTCGCTATCGTGTTCCACCTCTGTTTGGCAGTTGTGCACAAGGCAACTGAGTGAGCTGCTCAAAGTGGTCCTATAAGTTTTAAGGACAAGACGCTAAGAAAATTTTTTCACTGCCAACCGATATCCAGTTGTAAACTTTCTAAGCTTAGTAAGCAAAAATTATCTCGAACCTTCTTCGCGTATGAACAAAACAGCTGCGAATGATCTGTTTCAGATAATTATTAAAAACATTCAATTTTACACGATGTACCTAATTTAAAGTGCAATCAGCGATAAGTTATGTCCTAGAGCTATTCGTCGCGATAGTTATTCAGACCTCACAATGCCACATCTATTTATATTTCGATCGCCTTATTGCAGATTTGCGCAGGCATTTGACTCGCCTCTCCATTATCACTAGAAAATCGCGTGGATATGCGATTGTGTAGTACTCCAGTTGTGCTACAGTATCTTAGCGCATTCGCGGCCTATGACTGCGGCACTTTGCCTGACTAAGGCTTGTAAATTCCTACATACGCTTGAAATGACACACTTGTGTGCTGTGCAGCTGACACCGTGCTTTTCTGATTTATCACAACTAGTTAGCTGCATGCGGAAACACGCTCGAGTCTCACTACCGTTTCTGATTTCTATTTCTCATATCTGTCTGGACCCGGGTAACATGACGGTATCTTACTCACGTGCAGTCTATGACTGCATCGCTTCACATGGATCAACTTGATATTATATAGTATATATATCTATATATATATATATATATATATATATATATATATATATATCCCCACACAGTGAGATAACGAAGTATACGATACTTTTCGGTTGTCGCCCCACCTTAATTGTTCAGCCAATTTCGTTCTTAAAATTTCACCGCGTACAATCTACTAATAACGGGTATCCAATCTAAGAAAATGATCACTGCCTTCTGTATTAAAGCTATTAAAACCAGGGCTAGGCTATCAAAGTAGCTGGATGCGCTGAAAAGTAGACTTTACTCACACGGAATACGGAAAAATGCAGCTAACTTACCTAATCACCTTTGTGAAGACGCTGGAGAGCTAGTTCCTGTACCTGTCGCTTTTCGGGAGCGCGCTGGTTTTTGCAGTATATAAGCATTATGTGCACGTTGTGGCCAATCAACGTTGAGGTAGCGGAGTTTGAGTATGGAAAGTGTGAGCATAAAACTGGTCATCCTTAAGTCGGTCGACGCTTGACATTTAGTCACTTTAATTCTATGTTCGAACACTATAGGCTCACCGAGCTTAAACTTTCTATTTTTTAGCAGCCCAAAGGTGTTAATGGAATTGAAGTGCGAAGGATGTGAGAAAAAAATGAACTTCTATGACGAGTGTTCCACATAATATCTTTTGTATATTTGTAAAAGTCATTTCGTACGAATGCTTTTTCTCATCTTTCACCTGGAAAACAATCATTACTTTTAGTATTGGAATGAACATCAAATCAGTCCATCGCAATTGGAGCAGTATACCATTGATATCCGAAAAGTAAGTTTTCATCTTGGTGAATCTTATTTCTAATCCAAATAAATAATTTCGATTACGAATTCAAGATGTAAGACAAGACTCTTTTCAAATGGCACCATTTTATATGCTTTTCAACACTAATCGAACCTAAATAGTCTTATGCTTATTTGGTTACACGATGAAATCCCACTCAATCCCATCTTTTGCGACATGGGACATTTTACTGCCTGATAATAAGCACAAAGTCGAGATTCTGACGTTGTTGTTGCATGTGTGCCGCTGGCCACTGTATGTAATTGTCTGAACGCTGTGATCGGTTAAACTTGCTTCACAGCGCTTTCAAAGTTTCAACTTTGATTACCAGATAGAAGAAGAAGAGAATGACTTTATTCGGGTACACGAATTTTCAGCAATACATTAATTTCTCCACAAAATACATATATGATAAAATGTATAAAGTGCAGCACAACGAAATGATACTTGATCTAATAAAGTGTCAGGTTACCATAGGCTAGACAAATGTGAGGCGAATTAGAAAAATAAAAATTAGCGAATAACTGAAACATTTCAGCGTCATTTAAAAAATTGTCAAGCGCTTCTTTAACTCCATAACAGCTTTCGACTGATCAACCATGTATCGAGCCAAGTATGGAACAAAAGAGTTTCTAAATTTGTTAGTTCTCGAATAGGGAATAACATAGTAACTTCAGGTGGAGGAAAAAGATTCACAAGAAGCAAGGCTTTTGTTCAGTGGATGTGAACAATCAGAAGAAATAGTTGCGATGAACCTGTTGCATTCACGAAAGTGACGATCAACAATAGTGTCTCGAATGTCATCAGCGGGAACACAACTCAATCTTGAGATGAGCTTAATGCTGCTTCTGATCATCATAAAATCCTTTTCCAAAAGGCCAGGAAAAATTACGGGGGAAGCGTAAAGGAGGTGTGGAATGATGCAAGAAAAAACAAAAAGTTGAATAACTTTTACTGGTATGGAGAGAGAACGGAGGTGAAGTGCATAGAATGACATTTGGCGCACCTTTATGAATGGATTTGCTACATGTTTGGTCCAGCTAAGATTGTCATATATTGTTACGCCAAGATACTTGAAGATGTAACATCTTTCGAACACAGAGCCGTTAAACGAAACGCGAGGAATTTCATCATGAAGGGCTAGATAACGTTGTCCAGTCATGTTGGAAAATATCATCTCGTTGCATGTTGAGGGATTCAAAGATAAACCAAACGTGGATGACCAATGTTCGCAACCACTGATTCTAAAACATGTTGCTCGATCCGAAGATTATGATTCAATGCTGTCTGTCATGATGGTGGTGGTAGTTTTCTTGCGCTTACGCTCGCTCGGGCTGGCGTTACCTCCACGAAAGACGGTCTGATTGAATTTTGCATCGCTTCTCGTTGTTCTCTCGTCCTGGTTGTGAATCTTTTGTTTCTCATTGAACCAGCGCGTCACCTATTCGAAAAATTCCATCTACGTTTACCCCGTGGACTTGAACATATTGGAAACCGTCGTCAAAGCACTTGAGGACATTGTGGTCAAAGGTATTCCCGGGGTGGCGAGAGTTGTGATTCAACAAGATCAGCACGGTGAACATCGCATCTACGTGGAAGGTGCTAAACTTCGTGAGGTGAGTCCTTGCGTTCTGGCTTTTGGGTGCGCCTTCATTCTCGCTACCGTTTTAGTGGTGTCCGGTCACTTAATCTCCAGACACTTAATCTCCACTTAATCCCCAGTTTGATCATTTCTGAAGAATGTAGAATATGTTCAAATGAATTTATTAAGCAGGAGAGATATGCAATTGATTTTAAGAACGTCAATTTTTCTGTGGTTGAGTATCGCTGAATTGCTCGAGATGTCCTGGCACATATCTCAGCATACTTCTTTTTTCTGTTTGATATGAACCCCAGCACTTGCTTGAAGAACTGAGGCCGTATGCTGTTGGCAATCCTTTCGCAACCCGTTAAGAAATGTCCACATGGTGGGATGCTGGCAAGAAAAGAGTGACTGTAATGCATGATGCAAGCCTTCTACAGCATCATTCGTTCGGGCAACACCACTATTTGCGTCTTAATACTTATTCCAGGTTTCAGGTGGAAATATAGCTGATGCAAGGTTTTATCTCCTACCTCTAATTCGTCGACCTCGAACAAAGGTATGCTCAAAATAAGATAACAGTTGATTCATCCTCTCACTTTGAGGCATAGATTCGGCTAAAATCTCAAATGTGTCGACTACATCATTCAACTGCACAATCATGAGGCGTAAATCATCGTCTGCCTTATTATCTGCTTTCATCCCTAGTTCACATATTTTTCGTTACATGACATGACATCTCGAGCAATTCAGCGATACTCAACTATGGAAAGATTGACGTTCTTAAAATTAATTGCATAACTCTCCTGCTAAATAAATTCATTTGAACGTATTCTGCATTCTTCAGAAGTTATCAAACTGGGGATAAAGTAACTGAAGATTAAGTGTCAGTAAACCGTTTTAGCAATATCGTGCGTTCGAAAAACTTGATTCACTCGAGGTATAAGAACCTCAGTTCATTTTGTTTTTACTCTTCCGTTTGCACGGATGTGCTATCGTACAGTACTTTTGGGCTCTGCGGCTAACACCTTGCTAAATGGATTGGCCACCGGTAGTGAGCTGGAGTCTCACTGTCACTTTTATTTTCTTTTGTCATATCTGTCTAGGCCTGGGCAACCTGCCCACGCACCGTCTCTGACTGTGCGGCACTTTGCCTGGATCAGTCTTTCATTTGATCCATACTCTTCCATTACTTCTCAAGTCCAGCCCTTTTCCATCTATTTATGACTTTACATCGTGTCGTGGTCGGATGGTTGTTCAGTATGTGTTACTTGCC
Organism: Atriophallophorus winterbourni; assembly: GCA_013407085.1. Classification (NCBI taxonomy): domain Eukaryota; kingdom Metazoa; phylum Platyhelminthes; class Trematoda; order Plagiorchiida; family Microphallidae; genus Atriophallophorus; species Atriophallophorus winterbourni. Next base: position 22,384 of record JACCGJ010000052.1, read on the forward strand.
ACCGGTGAAATGTTGTACTGATTCTGTGGGGGATATCTTGCCTGCTCCGGTCTGTAGTTAGACATGTATGGTATGGTATAGTATGAAAGCAGGAGCCAGATCCAGGCAAAGTGCCACATGGTCAGAGACGGTGCGTGGGCTAAGATACTGTCAGGTTGCCCAGGCCTAGACAGACATGAGAAAGAAAATAAAAGTGTTAGTGAGACTCCAGCTCACTACCGGTGGCCAATCAATTTAGCACGATGTTAGCCGTGTGGCTCATCTGTCTCGGTGACTGAGTTTGTTTGGTGTTTGATGTCGGTGATAAGGTATCAATGCAGCTCACCAACTGTCTCAGTTATTTTTTGTGTATTATCGTCAAGGTCAGCTAGATATCGGTGGGAAACCTCGAACGCTTAGCCAAAAATTCGAGAGGAGAGTACTTAAAAGTACTTACAGAATCTGTTGGTTGGAATGTGGTGCCCACACACCGACAGAAACATGCATTCATTCGAGTAGGTAGAACAAACTTCTAGAATACCTCAAGCCTGTCCCGTAAACTTTGACCACGTCGATCTCTTGGTGTATTTCATCAAAGCTTCCACTGTTGGGGTTGTCTGATTGCATTGTCTGATTCCAAATATCAGTCACACTTAATCCTCTCGCCTAGGTCATGTGCGTCCCGGGAATCGTTCCGGAACTCACACGAAGCAATAACATCTTGGAAATCGAGCGCGTCCTCGGTGTGGAGGCTGCCAGGCGTGTGGTGATTGAGGAACTGCTCTCGGTCATGGAAGGCCATGGTGTGGAGGTGAACTTGCGTCACGTGATGCTGCTGGCAGATGTGATGACCAATCGGGTGAGTGTTGTTTTTTTATGCTGGACGTCGGAAGTGGTGTGCATTTCATAAATACCGGGTGGCGTTCATCGTTCGAACCCGAATAACGCGTGGGCCTTTTGACCCATTGGCGATGGTTACTGCTTCTTTTTATTGACTATAACGTTTTGATATTGAAGCGAATATTTGTAACTCGTGGTTTAAATGTTCTGTGTTCGCTGAGCGGTAGGATGTTCCGTCATCAAGCTAGATGGCATCGTCGGGTTGACTTCTTACATGCATTGAGATCATTTCAGAAATTGCTGCAAAAGTAGTACTACTACCAATTGGGATAAACGTTGTCCACTGGCTTACGGGAAGACTACGCAACCAAATTTGTAAAACAAAAACAAACGTAAACAAAGTTATACTTGAATGCCACTGGTGCTTAGGGTTCGTACAGCGAACCACGATGTTCAAACACAGAATCACATAGTGATTCGTGGTCAAGCACACAAGGTGCTTATGTTTGACCAAACCCCGAAATTAAACTCCACTATCGGTTTCTGGCTGTTTGCGGTCATCAGGTGGAGACAGTAAGATTAGAAACAAACGTGGTTTACAAGTTCCCATGCGTGGAATGTCAGTTGCATTACGTAGGACGCAGTGGAACAAGACTGAGTGAACACCAATCGGCAGTGAGTAGACATGATTACGAATCCCTACTATCGATTCACGCGGACCCAGAAGGACATCAGTTCAACTGGAGTGGAACCAGAGTCATTGCCAGGGGACACATGAGGGAATTCCTCGAAGCGTAACACTCCACAGCGCAGTCATTAAATCAATACGTTCAATTGAATTGCATAAATGTACCGATCAGCTGTCGCGTGACCTTGAAAGCAACCAATGACCGAACGGTCCCCGTATAAAATCAGAAAACGCGACGATTGCGCGCACTTCGCAAGAGTTGATGATGACGATGTCCTACTGCGGCAGTGCCAGCTCAGCAAACACAACACCTAACAACTACAGAGCTTGCACGTCAAACCCTACCACGGTGTCGTCGTTTCCTCGCTTCTTTAGTTTTGCTTTCAGGCTCGTTCAGTCACTTCTTATTGTAGTGGCATGAAGTGCATTAACGATCGATATGCAGAGCATTGCCCTCCGGTACAGCCCAAGAAAAGAAAGTGCCAAAAACCCGCAAGATTTCGCCCTTCACAGGAACGGTTTAAGTGTCCGCATCTTTGCAAACTGGAGCACGTAGACAACGCCAGTCTCTGCTGAACGACATGTGATTCGTCTGGATCGATCTAAAGCGCCCAACATTGTGAGGGCTTGTATCAGCTCGGTTGACACGATATCGATTGGCAAATCAGATCAAAGTGACAATGTTGTATTGACGATCAATTTGGGTCCTCTTGTGTTATGGCAATCGTAGTTGAAGGTGCTCAAAGTCCGAAAAGTTGGCCCCGCGGTTCGATCCGGACGCAATGGCGGCGGGCGACGTTGCCCTGAGGATCCTCGAAAGCTGTGTGGACAACGTTGAAACAGAAAACACGATTTGATCTCGGTCGGTTTGGAGAAATTATTATCTTCCCCACTCCTACCTGATGATCTCTTCATCGTCAGTCAGATGGCTTGAGCCGTGTTGCTACAACGCGCTCAAGTCTGATCCGTTACCATGCTCGATACAGAATAGGTGTGTGCGTGCACCAAACGAGTTTCCTGAATAAGAGGTTCAACCTGTGTTATAATTGATGTATCGTGGATATTGCAGCAGAGACGGTCGTTGCGTTCTATCAATCTATGCGTTGATCTTAACCCAACAGCCAGGAAAACAGAACAAGACCGGAATGGAACGTTGATGGGGAGTCCAAGCGCCCAGTGTGTGTGTTCGAACCGTGGACATGGTTTGTATTTATATGGTAACAACAGTGTGAACGTGTAAGGGTACACCATAATCGTGGGAAGGTGCATAGTGGGAACGACGGATGTTGGTTGTCATGGCCCAGTCAGACAATTTGAATTTGAATTGTAATGAACATTGGGTTTGTTGCCGAGGTACAACATGACTCACCCAACAACAATTTTTCCTCCGTTGCGAACTTTGGTCGATCAGGCACTCGGGCTTGTTTAATTCGTTAGAAGGGTGTCCTCCTAACAACCTGTCAACCCACGAGGTAGCCATTTAAGGCCGAATACTCTCAGGTAAACTCGCCACCATCACGCCCCTTATAGTCTCTTTTTTGCTCTCTCCTCGTTTTTACAGGTCCCGTTTGCTTTTCGAGCATTTCTTTTCCCCTTGGAATTTGAATTGACTAATCGCCTTCTGTTCCTTTACCAGGGTGAAGTGTACGGCTATCAACGCACGGGGATGGCCAAGGCCAAGAACAGCGTGCTTTGTTTGGCTTCCGTGAGTCACACTTTTGTGCTTTAAGAGAATTTTCGTTCACCCTCGCTTCGCTAACCGTCAATCCTCTGTTTCAGTTCGAACGTACCGGAGATCATTTGTTTGAGGCTGCCTACCATGGACAAGACGACAAACTTACCGGTACGTTTTCCCCCACCGTTTCTGACGGGTTCTGTTTCTTGCGCTCATGAATAGTCTCCAACTCACGCACTAAGATGGAACCTAGTGCAGTGCATAGCTTTGACTCGCCATGATCTGAATATCTCCCATCGGCTGTATTCTGTTTAACAACTCTATGTGACTTTCTCCCCAGGTGGATTAGCCGGTTTTAATGATATATCGAATTTTCGAGGCATCGTCATGAAGTTTCTTCTTGGGAATTTGGGTACAAAGCGGCGTCCCCAGCACCACTCGGCGTTTGTTCGAGTCAGCTTCTCTAGCCTTTGCACAACCAAGTGCGACCTGCAATGCAGCAGGGAGTAGCCAGAAAGAGGTGGTATGCACCAACTAACCGTCTACGAGACTCTGTTTCAGATTTTTCCTCAGGGTTTTCTCCCGAAGCCTTTCCCGCGATTGGGTATCCCGCAAGGCAGCGGAGGTTGAAAATCAGGGTTTTCCTTCCCTTAGATGAAATGCCCTCCCAGGCTGACGAGCTCCATCTGCCCGAAGCAAACTGGTTTTCAGGCGCCAGTCACTCGCCCTCGTGCCTTCTCCTGTTGGTAGAAGCAGTTCCGCCGGGCTCGGGTAGCCACTCGTGTAAGCCAGAAGCTGAACTAAGTTGTCAGAGGCCATTTGATACGCGCGCCATATGGGAGCATTTTATAGAGAGTGGGAGCTTATCCCCACTGCTTTGACAACCTTTGGAACCTGACAGGGATAATTTAGTAATCTTAGTTACACTTTGAAGTATAAGTATTTGG
>JACCGJ010000052.1:27512-43213 GCA_013407085.1 Atriophallophorus winterbourni
TGAACGCAGATCACGCCGCTTTGGCGTGCAACGGACGCAATACAACCGAGTTCTGACTTTCGTTGCCAGCGCTGCAAGAGAGATTATTCCTCCCGAATCGGACTGTTTAGTCATTCAGAAAGCTGTGAAACTTGATAAAGTCATACGATTGTGATGTACATCCATGGTCGTCATTGCAAAACTCCATGGTCCATGTATGCAATCGGACATCTGGAACGAGACAAACGTTTGGTGACGGTGAATGGTTACGAAAAACGACCGTTTGACTCCACTGTGTTCCTGCATGCAGCTCGTAACCGGTGTTATTTGTGCATGACAAAAGTACTGCAGGATTGCACTTATTGTATTCCTACCCGAACACTAGCAAGCCCAAAGTCCTTGGTCATGGGACTGTATCGCCTCCAATCATCACTGTCGGAAACTGTCAGCTTGAACCAGTACATCATTTCACATATATTGGTTCAACCATTGCGGATAACCTCTCGCTAGACACCGAGATTGATAAGTGGATTGGCAGAGAAGCTGTCATTCTGTCCCGATTGAACTCTCGTGTTTGGGGTAACCGCAAGTTGACTGTAAAGACAAAGATGGTACACAGCGCGTGCGTACTAAATGCTTTACTCTACGGCTAGATGTTTCCGGCTGATGTAGCACGGATCGTGCTTGCGGTCAGTTTTTCCCGGTCAGACTTGTCCCCATTGCGGTTGACACTGCTATCACTTAATCGTCGAGCATGTGAGTTGACAATTCCTTTTATTGTATTTGTTCTCTTGATTCGTCGATCAAGCTGGCCCGACAGATGATAAGCTAGGATGTTTCATCTGTGTACAGGCGGAGCATGGCGGTCTACCACGGGTCACGTTAGTATTGGCGTTGCTAGTGATGGTAGTTATGATGGGGAGGACAATTTGAGGGATGATCTTGGGAGTGGTCACGTTCTGATGATGATGATAGTGATGAGCACACATGCCACCTATTTCTCTTACATATCCACATGACTTTGCTTTTCCGCCCCCACTTTCAGGTGTCACCGAAAGCATCATTCTGGGAAATCCAACGCGACTGGGCACCGGAACGTTTGATCTACTGAGCGATCGATATCCTTTTTGACTCTGATTTCGTATTGGTTGTTGCATGGTTAGAACTCTCGGTGTGTGGTTTGATTGTTCCATTGCGCGGCTTGATACCGTGGCATGGATTTGTCATCACTCTGTGACTCTGAATTCAACATGACACTACAGTTCCGAGGTCTGTGTAAGATTCTCATTGCGTACGTGCTTAACCGTAAATTCTTGTGCTATTCAAGTGTCTAAGGGCCATCTACCGGAGTCAAAACACGAACCGCAGAAGCCTAGTATCCTGTTCGGTGCCGGTAACTCCACGATGGCTAATAAAATCATACGCCCTGACGGCTTGATGAGGAGTAAGATGTGCTGCCAAGCCCTTTTCTTTTTCCATCCACTAACGAGCTTTCAATTACGGTTTCTGTTGTTTCCCGACCCAGCGCAGTCTCGTAATCTTCGCCCTGCGTAGACCGCTCTATGTGCATTATAACATTTGCAATCCTTTGGTAGCTATGGAAGCACAAGTATGATCCAGGCAAAGTGCCGCACAGTCATAGACTACACGGCAAACCTCTGGTATTTCATGCAAAACACTTGCGAATTTTGGGTTCCAAAAACCTGGAGGTAAAATCGATATTTTTGGTGTGACCTTGAAATTTTCTCCACAGGTCGGGTAAAGCGATCGTTTACTACAGATTATTGATTAGATGATTGTAGCATGTCACTCGTAACTTCTAGTTGAGCTTTCATTATGTTCGTGCACTGAAATCTACTTTCTGCCCCTTGGACGCATAAAGTGTCAACGTGACTTCTCCTATATCCCCCTGTTTGTCTTGGGTGAGGCAACTGTTCCTAGGTTTTCCCTTGTGCGTGATCCTGTTTACCCTCGGAGCGAATCCTTTGAGGCAAATGACAATCCTGCAGTGCCCCGGTAGTGCGTGAGTAACACCGCACTTGATTGATTTACCGCCGGCAATAACTTGTGATTATCCTTTTCTTTTATCTGTCTAAGCTTAGGCAACCTGACAATATCGCAACAGTCTATGACTTTGATGCACTTCATCCGGCTCTAGGCTAGCGATCCCTTACTTTCCTGGTATTTGCTTGATCTCACCAGTGTCTAGTGCCTTCCACGCAAGTTGAGATTTCGTTCAACTGGAAAGTTGACTGGGTTTTATGAGAATAGTCTAAATGTATGGTATGGTGTAAAAGCACAAGCCTGATCCAGGCAATGTGCCGCACATTCAGAGACTGCACGTGGTCGATATTACTGTCAGGTTGCCCAGGCCTAGACAGATATGTAGGGGGACATAGAAATGGAAATGACAGTGAGACTCCAGCGTGTTTCAGCATGCAGCTCACTACCCGTGGCCAATCAATTTAGCACGGTGTTAGCCGCACAGCACAAAAGTACTGCACGATTGCACATCGGTGCAGATAGTCTCAATGTGGCTGAAACTGTGTCGTTCCGAATGTTACTTACTTAAGCTGCATGCTGTAGGCGTCTGGCGCCAGGCTGATTCGGGTGAATGTCCCTATCGCAAAAAGTCGTCCTGCTACCGTCTAACAACCTTCACTTACTGTCCCCTTTGCTTTTGTAAATTCCGGGCTAGACCTGGATCATTGACAGTATTATAGCTGATGTGCATTTCGTGGGGTACGTTGCCTGGCTGCAGGCTTCCAATCGTTTCCATTCCGATCATGTGATTTCAAGCCGACAGATGTGTTGCTCTTGAACCCGAACTTTCAAGTGCCTATGGGCCCATGCAACCGTTTGCTAATGTTTCTGCCAATCACTGAAATCTAATCCCTTTAAAAAATTCTGTTGAAACAACGAATCTAATGTAAAATATTTCCTTCTGTATCGAGCCGTTAGAAACGATGCCTCACCTTCTGTCAACGCGGGGCTCTCTCTCTCACTGATTAATATATACTTCCGTCCCATATCTGGTACTTCTGGCACTCAACTGCTGGGTATAGATATTGCAACTTATCCGTCTTGGGACTTGAACTCAATAGATCCACATCGTCAAATACCATCACGCAATCACAGATCTACATATGTAACTAAACTAATCGATGGTACTTGTTATGATGGATGTGTCGCTGATGTTGCAGCTAAGACTGTTGTTGCGTTCTATCAATCTATGCGTTGTTCTTAACCCAACAGTCAGGAAAACAGAACAAGGCCGTAATTAAACGTTGATCGGGAGTCCAAGCGCCCAGTGTGTGCGTTTCGACCGTGGATATGGTTTGTATTTATATGACAACAAAAGAGCGAAGGTGTAAGGGTACACCATAATCGTGGGAAGGTGCATAGTGGGAACGACGGATGTTGGTTGTCATGGGAGAGTCAGACAGTTTGAATTTGAATTTAGTGCAGATGGGGTTTGTTGCCAAGGTGCAACATGGCTCACCCAGCAACAATTTCTCTCCGTTGCGACGTTGATCGATCAGGTAGTCCTGCGTGTTTTATTCGTTAGAAGGGTGCCTTCCTAACAGTAGTGTGCTTCAATCATTCGTCTATCATTCATGGTTTACATTCTTTTCACTGGTTACACCATTTTACCTAAACGATCGATATTTTGATCATATTTGCTTCTCTCACGGCGAATTATCCTTAACTCTGTCTTTTTCGAATTTTACGTGGCAAGATCAACTGAAGTTACAACCGAAGCCGACTTTGTTACGCTAATTTTTTGCACTAACGGCGTTGATGTACATATTTTCCCATGGAGAACAAAAAAATTCTTTGCGCTGAGTCATGTGTTGTTCATCTCAATGTTGGGGTCTTAACTTGAAACATAATTAATGCCAGAGGTAGTGAACTGCATGCTGAAACACGCTGGAGTCTCACTACCATTTCTATTTCCCCCCTCATATCTGTCTAGGTCTTGTCAGCCTGACAGTATCTTAGCCCACGTGCAGTCTCTGGCTGTGCGGCACTTTGCCTGGATCAGGCTTGTGCTTTCATACCATACCAATGCCCGTATCTGTGTCTTGCTTAGTTTATGTGTGCATCATCTTTGTGGACAGTAATACACCTGCAGCAAGTACCGAATGCTTAACTGTCTTACAGCTGTAACGCTTTTAAATCATCAGGAAGGATTTGAACTAAGGGGTTGCGGATCATGTAGAACACTAGGCACGCACACTTGGATGACGTGTCTATTTCTCGAGGCAAAAATGCATTCATACGAGTAGAGAAACTTCAACACTATAACTTCTTTGCAATTTTCACTGTCATGCTTCAATAGTTTTCCAAGTCGCTTCATTTAACAGCGCACAAGATAAATATAAGACTCAAACATGAGCGAACCTGCTTTCAGTGACCGTCGTGATCAACTTTGTGAATATTTCGAATGATTTTGGTACTCATGAGTAGTCACAAAACCATAACATGCTGTTAGTGAAAGCGCCAAGGAACGTGATATTGGGCCATATGTGAGTGAGTAACAACTGCGTAGACCGATCGCGTTGCGATCGGTCAGATGTTGCTAGCTCCTCCCAGGTCTTTAAGGCGTGGGACTACAATGGTGATGATCGGGGGTTCGAATAATAAAGAAACTCGAGTCCAGTGCTTTCATTATGGACCGTCGTGTTCAACTTTGTGAACAGTTCGATGGGCTTGGCACGGATGAGTATTCACAAAAATAAATAACGTTCTCCAAACATCTCTTGAGCGCGTGGAATCCAACCTGGGAGACGTGCCATCCGAACTAAAACCAGTTTAGCTGCCAAGACTGTCGTCTGTTTGAGCAAATTCAAAGTTTGACCATTACAACGATGCAATACGTACTTTGGTGTGGCCAAAACAATTGAGATTGCAAAACATTCTTTTATTCCCTCAAAACGCGTGGCGCAACCAGCGAATCTGCTGCATGTTAGCTTGATTCCCCAATCTAATTATTCTTTTTCATTTACAACGGCCAATGTTGTATCTAACCCTAATGATGTTGTTCTTTTCTCAATGGCCTGTGTTTTGGATAGTCGGGTATTTATAAATCTATTCTTATGGTTGACCAAGGGAATACTTTATTTATTGGCCAAAAATCAGCGTTCCATTTTTGAGTTATCTTCGCCAACGGTTGAATTGAAACGTTTTTCTCCTAATTAATTATGTTTAAGCTACTTGTGAGTAGCAAATAATTTGAATAATCATTAAAAAAGCATGTGTTACGAGTTCCCTGTTCCGTTCCAGCTCATTGTTAGCTGCTGGTGAAAACATACATTTGACAGCATACACAAAACTCAGTTGTTCGTTTGTGGACTGCTGAGTTCTTTTTCCTTTTCGAGTCTTTGTATCGAGCAATCAATCCTGATGCCCCAATATCCTGATTTACGCATTGTCAATGTCTGAAGTTTTTCGAAACTGCATATGCGGTTTAGAGGATTATAAAATTAAAATTTCAAAGTGTAAGCACTTGAAAATTTGTAATTTCCATAAATTGAATCAGTTGTCATATCCCTTGTGAGTATCAGTTATCTAAAGGGTAGTCGTCAACCTGGCTTCCAAGTGAGCTTCAGGTATTACTTTGTTTACTAGTTTTACCATGTTTCAAGGCTCATTGAACTTAATCTCACTGTCTACACCTGATGACGGAAACCATTTCAAATCCGGCGGGGAATGTGAGCACTCTAAAAACCGTTCAATTCCATAAATTTGCTCGGTGGACTCAGAGCCACTGTGAGGAACAGTCATCAGAAGGTTAGCTTCGCTAATCTTTTTAACAGTGATATTCGAGTATTAATTTGTTTACCACTGTTCCAAGGATCATCGAATCAAATCTTAACTGATGACGGCAAACAGCCGGAAACCGGATGGGTTTTGTGAGCGTGGGGTATGTAATCACTTCCAAAAACTGATCATATCCATTAATGTTGTCGGTTGATTTAGATCCACTTTGTGGATCCTTCATCCAACCTGATTAACGATGGCTTCTAATTTTACTTTTCTACATAACTTTTCGATGCATAACGAACCTAATCTTATTGCATCCGTTTAACGAATATCAATGTTACGATCTCGGGATTGAGGATGGCGGCGCTCCAAAAGTGGTGTTATCTTTGGATTTTATTTGGGGTCGCTCAAGCAGTCATACTCATATAAACGGACAAAAATGCGTGATCTAGCATCCTAGGCTTGTTGTTTGTGGTCTCTTTCGGTCGATGTTGACTATTGGTGTTCTTTTTCCTTCCTCATATCTGTCTAGGCCCGGGCAACCTGACAGTATCTTAGCCCACTTGCAGTCTCTGACTGTGCGGCACTTTGCCTTGATCAGGCTTGTCCTTTGATACATACATACATTGGTGTACATCATACGAGCATGATCGTATCGGGATCCACAGCTTTTAGAATAACTAAACAGTCCGATTCGAGAAAGACAATCTGTCCCGCACCGCTCGGCGACAGTTACGTGCTGGTGGAATGATTTACGATTAGCAGCTGATAGCTGTGTCTGCTCTTCCCCTGCTTGCAGATGACAATCTACACAGGGACTCCAAAGTGAGCGGTCAAGAGCAAGTTCTTCCCAACGCGAATAGTCAATGACAATAGGTTTTATATCTGAATAATGTGTTGCTCACATCCCTATCCCTTACACTCCACTACCGCCTTCTGGCTGTTTGCCGTCATCAGGTGGAGACAGTAAGATCAGGTTCAGTGAGCCTTGAAACAGTGGATTAAAGGTAAACAAGGTTATACTTGTATGCCACTGTTATATAGGGTTCGTACAACGAACCACGATGTTCAGACATGGAATCACAAAGTGATTCTTGGCCAAGCACTCAAGGCGCTTATGGATGACCAAAGGCTCGCTGAACCTGATCTTACTGTATCCACCTGACGACGGCAAGCAGCCAGAGACCGGTAGTGGAGCGTAAGGTTCTATATCTGTTTCGCAAACGTCTTTATACCCCAAGTGCGGTCTACTCCGATTTAAACTAGTCTTACTACCATTCTTTTTACTTGTATAGTTGGGCGCTTTATGTTCCCTGTCCTGACTATCACGCTTAATCTGACGAAGCTTCAGTTTTAGAAACGCATCGCTACCCCAAAACCTGATCTAAACGATTGCTCTCAATTTTATTTCCATGTGTTTTCCTGTGATATTGTTACACCTTATTCGAACTGTATCGTCTTACAAAACGTCAAGGAAAATAAACTTATTGTGTACTTGAGATTCACAGCCATGGTCGAATTCGATCGAGGAAAGTCCATCCACATGCATTGCTCACATGAGCTTATTCTAATGACCTTTGTTCAATTCCTCGTGTTTCATTCGCGTACACACTTCACATTTTAGAATATCAAAATTATATTTCGTCCGATATTTAATTCTTGAGTTCCAACACAAAACGGAACACATACGTGAGCGGCAGCTAACGAAAGAGCAGTCTGCTCAACCGGTCTCGGTTCGCATCATGATACGAGTCCACTCCTTGTCGCTTCAAGAAGTGGAGCACGTATGTGTACGGATCGAATTCATCGACATCTTTCCGTCTGTATTTGACATTTGCATCGGCGGGGGTGGGGGTGGATTGTTCACCTAGCAGTTTGATTTCTTTTTTCGTGGGAATCTTTTCTGGATACAAATAGGCTGCCGTCCGTCCGACCGCCATGATCAATCCAATCAAGATGAACAAACCTGGAGCCGCGATCAACCCGAGAACTCGCCAAAATTCCACCGTGGTCCACCATGTGAACGCCCCATCTTCCTCGATAATCTTGACGTACAATTCGTTGACGAACCATCGCACAGGCACGCTGTTTTGCCGCGAATCGGTCGGCACGGCTAAACTTTGAACCCAGCACTGCCATCGCCCGGATCGCTGCTTCACCGTACCGGTCAACACAAGCCATCTGGCCCGCCACAACTTGGAGGCCTGTTTTTGCGCAATCTCCAAATCGTTTGATTTCACTCGTGGATCGATTTGATCCATTTCCTCGTCAAACACACACGGCACCGCCCCGGCGGGGTGGCACACGTGTACCGGGGAGGTCATTGGCATCACTCGGTCTGGATGCATGTCCATCGTCCTGGTGTCATCGGATTCGTTCAGCGGGACGAACCGCCAGCCAATGCTCCAAAATGTTGGATCGATTCCACCCATGGTAATGGCGGTGAGGAACACATCGGCCTGGCATTCGACTGATAGAGAAAATCAATGGGAACAATCGATCAATCGTCTCAACAGAGTCAATCATGATTTGCTTATCCAAAAACTGATACGTTTAGGTATATGTGAACCGCTTCGTTCATGGTTGTGCGACTATCTGTCAGATCGCGACGCCCGAGTTTTAGAGTAACGGAGTGCTACCCAAACGTTCAAAACTACCATGGAGGTCCCACAGGATCTGTGCTAGGCCCACTCTCTTTCTGTTGTAAACATCAACGATTTTGCCCTCCCCCCTCATATCTTCAAAAATGGTCCTGTTCGCGGATGATATGAAATTTGGACGCCAATTAGTTCTGCAGAGGATTGTGAGAAACTACAAACGGATTTGGGCAGCGTGTCGAATTGGGCGATCATGAATGACATGTCATTCAACATACAGAAATGTAAGATGCTCTATCTAGACATGCAGTTCGTTAGAAAAAGATCTTGGATTGTGGATTAGCGGTAACCTTGAGAGCACAGTGCGCTGCCAGAATATATATCGACGGGCCAACAGATTGTTAGGTATCGTTCGAAGAATATTTGGAAGATTCTCTCTGGTAACGTCACCAAGGATAATGAATGTCTACCTTCGCCCTACGATGGAGTATGCGGTCGAGGTCTGGGCTTCTTGGCTGCGAAAAGATATTGCTCTCTTCGATAAAATCTATCATAGAGCAACAAAGTTAGTGATTGGTCTTCGCAATGTTCCGTATTTCGAAAGACTGCGACGTCTGGGTCTATGTGACTTTACTCAAACAAGGATACGACGCGATATTATCCTGACCTATAGAATTGTGTCTACCGAAGGACATCCACTAAAACACTTGCTTGATGTATGTGATGGAAAAGTGACACGCGGACACACCTTATCCCTTTACGTTCCAAGTTCCGGTATTGATTGTCGGCGCCATTTTTTCGACGTACGAGCTATATTTTCCCTACCCCATCATGTGGTGTGCTCTCCTTGCCTGGCGATTTTTAAAGCGAAATTGGACTTGCACTTGCAAACGAACATCATCCGTGAGCCTATTGCTTTTATACTATTGTAATTTTCATGTTTTATTCATACCGTAATCCTGTGGTGCTGTAAAGTATTAACTTTTTTAACCATAAATCCTTGAATCCTTGGATCCTTGATAGTGGAGTCTGGTATTTCTCGTTTAAATTGGATCTGTCAGCATCTTTCAAATAAGCAATCAATTCCATACCGAGTCGACTTTGGATGATATTGACCTCGCTCAGTTACGTTCAAGCCTCGTTGAGCTTTTGAACGTAACGCCCGAGACAAATGATGCAAGCTCGGCGAAAACTATCCTAACAACAAAAACTAACTGATCGAATGACTTATCACTTGCTTCGCATTTTCCCACCCTCAAAAGCCGTGCGGCTTACACCGTGCTAAATTGATTCGCCACCGGTAATGAGCTGCATGCGAATACAAGCTGGAGTCTCACTCCCATTGCTATTTTCCTTTCTCATATCTCTCTAGACCTGGGCAACCTGACAGTATCTTAGCCCACGTGCAGTATTTGACTCTGTAGCACTTTGCCTGGATCAGGCTTGTGATTTCATACATACATACATACCTCAAACGCCGCAAACGGTTCAATGGCATCTTCATCCTCGTACACAGTTGATAAACAGATCTATGCTTGGATCCGGGGCCAATTACACGTGGGTTTAGGCTGGAAGACAAGTTTCGACAGCGCTGGATCAGTCTTACGGAAGGCATGGTCAAACCCGTTTACTTTGCCTCGTTGGATATAAACGGAAAGTGAAAGGAGTCCTCTACATCCATTCCGAACGGCAGCGTGAGATACTCGTTTGGACGCCCGAAATCGATTAATATTTTAAGTTCAGTGACGAAGTCTCACACATTCATGAAATAATATAATGAGCCCGCTACTTGGTTAACAAGTATTTCACCTTAAATCCAACCTCAGGCCTGCGCCAGAGAACGCCTTTGAGGCGTGCAAGCGTTGAACGCATCCCCCATCGTTCATGACCCCTTTTCCTATCGATCACACCTTTCAACTAAGGTCAGTACTTTCATATCTCGTGTGCCTCTTAGTCTTACTCACTCATGGGTGGGCACTTAAGAGTGTTTCAATGCTCAAGACTCAATCTCTGATTCTTCATTCAAACACCTTGGCGTTTCCATTGGTATCTATTCTTACATCGGGTTCAAAATTCACATTGTTTCGCTCAAATGCGTATGCTTACCTTGAAACAACACATCTCCCTTTTGTCCTCCCGACGGATAGTACACGTGTTGCGTCCACGATTCGAATCCCGTTCGACAAAACGGATTTTGTTCCTCAAAGAGTGCACACTCCATTCTCGCCCTCATTCCAGGCTGAATTCTCAGAAAGTAGATGCTGATCAAATTCACATCGGATAAAATGACCGGCGATAATCCCCGAGCCAGTGGATATTTCGCCATCACGCATGCGTACACCCCATTGTCTGCGGGGTTTGCATCCAGTATGTTTAATCTCGTTTGTTCCAAGTGCACCTTTGTGTTTGGTTCAAGGTCGGGGATCACTTCGAGGGGATCGTAGCTTCTTCTTCCGTCACCCATCCAAGGATCAACCACATCGTTCCAAGTTTGATGAACCCAAAGTATCGACCAAAAGTACTTGCTGTCAATCGCGAGCCGACGTTGTTTCAACAAAAAGTCGCTTGTTTCCGGTCGCAGGAAGCACGGTAGATTTACTAGACCGCCGATGATCGCTTCTTGATGGTATGGCCCTTCCCATGTTTTGTCTGAAATACCGATCAGTGTAAAATTGTCTTTTGATGGGTCAAATGGAGATGTTTCTACTGGTTGAGAGTTTTCAAGTTCTTGTCCATTCGATGGAAACGCGCAAATTAGAAGAGCGCTGAAAAGAACAATTCGACTAAGCATGCCCTGTGAAATGCCTGATCGATCGATGGTCAAATTAAATCGATTTAATCACGTGACTGGGTCTGAGTCCGAACGCCGAGCGGGGCTTTTTGCATCAAGGTTTCAATTTTAACTGATCCTGAGCCCCAATCTGTTGTGATTGAAGGGACATTAATGCCGCACTTCATTAGAGAATGTTCAAAACTCAAGCTTCTTGATAAATTCGATCAAATTACATCGTATTGTCGTTTTCTCCTTTTCTGTTCAATTCTATACGCGATGGCATCCTGGAATTGTGCATCGATGGAACCCCAGCTTTTGGGGTTCACATATTGCCAGGTGATGCAAAGTAATTTAAAGCTTTAATGGTCTAAAGAGCAAATATGTTACAGTGACCATAATTTAAAAATATCTGGAATGCATAAAAACAACACAGATGTACAGTCCATATGGAAAGTCAGCATGTGTATTCAGGTGCTAGGTTGGATTTGGTCAACATATACTTGTCAAGTTCAGCCTTGAACATGCTCAGGCTTGATACACAAATGATATGTGGGGGCAGAGATTTCCACATAAAGCAAACTCGGACAGCAAAGAGGAGCCTTCGACAATTTGATCTGGAGTGTGGAATGATTAACTTGTAGCCCTGCGATCTGCTACCACGTGCTTCTTGCCAATGAAACAGGTGTTCAAGTGGGTCATCCACTATATGCAAAATGTTGAACAGCAGGAGCAAATCACTCGTGACAAGACGGTACGAAAAGCCAAATAGGTTCAGAGATGCAATCTTCGTATGGCCGGTCACCAGTTTTGTAGCGCGGTGGAATACGCGCAACAAGGTCATGTCCTTTTGTAACCATGGGGACCGTGCTTGAACAGCGTACTCCATTGTTGGCCGGATATAGGTATTAATTATCCGTGGGAGCACCTGCTTTGTGAAACTAGTAAAGATCCTGAGCAGTGCTAAGGTTTGGCATGACTTCGTATACACGTTATCAGGAAAATGTTGAAATTGGTTTTACAAATCTCGCTGGTTTCTATGGTGATAACAATTCCGGCAACGTCATGACCAAACCGTAATTGTCATGCTTTCTCATATTTTAGCGGAATTCCGCCACGACCCCAAATACATTGAAAACAAATTGAATAGATTGTTATGACTTTTACTCATAATTAAGGATCACACTATCATACGACCCCACGAGACTTATGGAACGGGACATCCCTCGATCGGCTTTTGTTTGGTTATTTCACCTAAACCCGTCGATGAGCACCTTTGTGTCTCTATAACACTGCTCTCGCTACCGATTCATGCGTATTCGCCACGCTGATTGGTTAGATTTCAAGGTCACTTAGCAAACAATATTGTTAAACAAAATGTACTACCAAAAAAGCTCATTTGCAAGCATTTCCATCACAGACCGCACGACGGTTCATGTGATTGAACAGGTTGGTTGTACCAGCCTTATTTAATAGTGGCATACAAGCGCAACTTGTTTAACATTCTTCCACTGATTCAAGCGCATGCGGATCCTGATGCCTACCTGAAGAATGCAAACAGCACGAAACCGGTCGTGGTGTGTGTGTGATGAAAATGCATGAAAATGGGCTTTTTGTTCATGGTCATGGGTTCAAAACCAATCTACATGAGTGTGGGCTCATGTGATTGAACAGGTTGGTCGTACCAACCTTATCCAACTGTGGTATACAAGCGCGGCTTGTTTAAAATGTAGTACCGTTGCAATAAACATGTTGAGATCTTTATTCTCATAAAAACAGACAATTGAAATAAAATTGTCCAGGCATATAACCAGCATGTATCCAAAGCACCGTCCATGTGTTGCATATTTCGCTGATTTGGTGATTACCAGATGAAATCGGATTAGTGGTTTTGAAAGCAAAGTCTCTATCGAACGATCAGAACCCTCTCATGAACGCGGCATTTACCACTGAGCTACATGTTTGTGATAAACATTTGTAGTTGAACTGCAACACCACATCCTAGAGATGATGATGATGATGATGATGATGATGATGATGATGATGATGATGATGATGATGATGATGATGATGATGATGATGATGATGATGATGATGATGATGATGATAAGATGAGATTGCTTCGGCATTTTCCGTGAATGAACCATTTCGTTCATGACCCTGAGCCTATCGTCAGCTTGAGGGAGATTCAAGGTTACCAGCAAGCACGTGGTAGAGGATTGAGTAGATGGAGCGTAAAGCGCGAAGAATCCTGTTTTTTTAATACACCATTTTGTGTTGAGAATTCAAATTTTTGTACAAATAATTAAACTATCAGCCAAACATGGAGCATACACACATTAAAGGCATCATTTGAAACTCGAATTAGAGCTCAGAACTCCTGGTTTACAGGTACAACTACCGAAAAATCGGAAAATATAGTCTGTAATGACAACCAGACAAAATATACGTATCCGCAGATCATTCCACACATTCCACCGAAGTGTCTTGCAGAGCGCTCTCCTCATCAAGACTTCACCTTTATAAAACCGACTGTCAATGGCATGTCTGACCTAAACTCCTCTGACATTAAACCGGTAACGAAGACCAAGCCATCCCCTCATATGAACGTTCACCTTAAACCGTCGGATTCAAATGCGAAGGTCACAGCGCAAATTTTCGCAAAATATTTCAGTGAGATCTGTGCCAACTTGCAGGAATCCAGTGAGACACAGTTGGCGAATAGACAGAAACACGACGATGGGTTCAGAAACCATCAGACCGACAGCAGATACCCGTTTGTTTCGCCGCCCATGATCCCCACATTTCGGTGAACCACATCTACTGAAAATAACACGAAACAGTGAGAAGGATATGGAAGATTCAAGATTTATGGTTAAAAAAACTGTTCTTTTAAATTCTTATTTGCTACTTGAGTTTCCCGAGTAAAACAATCGAATCTACGACGATATACCCTGGTGGGAAAAAAATAACCTCTCGATGTTCGTAAGAAGAGCAACAAGCGCAGTCTTATCCTTCTAGGCGTTTCAGAGGCTGCCAATACGGTGGAGGCTGTTAAATAACAACAACATCAAGACTACAAACAGTGGCTTTACGTCGCAGAAACGACACCAGCGCGGGATTGTTTCGTTGAGAGTACCTTTAGGATACCCCGGTCATCCCATTACAAAGGTGACCGATTAAATCCTTTGAAACTCACTTTCCCAACAAGTGCTATAACAGAATTCGTAAGATATACTTGGTGACTGCACAGGAATATCAATAGCGACGTCAGACTAAGCATATTTGAGGATGTCTCATAAACACAAGCTGAAGCATTGCTTGCAAAGACACTGAAAACTCAAACTCAGGAGAAGTTTCAAAAAACCACAAAGGTCTGGCTCTCAGGGGATCTGACCAATATATGCCATCCACAAATCATCGCTCGATACCAAAACCGGTATTAACTGTTTACATACAAATTTAATTCAATTCAATTCAATTTAATGGTCTAAAAAGCATATAGCTTTACAAAAACCACAGAATAATATGCGAATTACAAATAACATGAGTAGTAAAAACGGGATTTGTTTGCCTACTGATCAGTTCAGGAATCAGGTAAAAATCCATAGGACAGAAATTGTTTTAAACCGGTTGGATGGGGTAAATATGTACAGATTACTTCGATGCATGGGTTCAAAGCTTTTATGATGCAGAATATATTGTTTCAATGTTTGGATTGGTCGACATGAAGTTGTCCAAGTTCAATTTGAATATATCCAAGTTGGGTGAATGTGTAACGTTACGGGGTAGGGAATTCCAAGTAAAACATACACGTACAGAATAAAAAATACCTTCGACAGTTCAGCCTCTAGTCGGGAATGAGTACTATGTGTTTGCGGAACAAAATAGCTGAATAACTTCATTTCAGCAATCAGTTTACTGCTGGCATTATCGCTGTAACCGACACGTGGTTCCATGCTGAAGAGAATGATTGCGAGCTGGCAATTCCCAACATGATCCTGCTTCGGTGAGACCGCTCAAAAACAGGTGGTGAAGTAACTGTGTATTACCACGAGCATTTTCACTGTACAATGGTTTCTGCTATACGATTTGAGCTGGAGGATACCATGTGGTGTAGCTTGTAGCTGGATTCGTGAGAGAACTGCATCCTTGATGTAATTTATCGCTTACCTACCTCATTTAACGCACGCAACGTAATGTTGCTAGAAATAATGCGCAACGCCGGAAATTAGAGAGGAACCCAACTACTCATTATGGATGATTTCAGCCGTCCGCAGCTTCACGTCAAAAGATTGCACACGCAGCAATCACTCGAGTACAAAATCCGCGATATGATTAATCTCATTCCCCTTTATAACCCCGTAAATTCCTTCGCTCGACAGAGATGCCCCGACGAATCTTCAATCCTCGATTTGATTCTTACATCCGAAGGAACACCAGTCGAGTGAGTGCAGTATCATAGTACTTTGGGATCAAGTGACTACATCGAGTTGTTCTTCGACTCTCGCTACCGGCGTCTTAGAGGCGACTTGATTCTTATGTTCAATATACCGCATACCCACAACCATCCCCTGAATCAACTATTC
>JACCGJ010000053.1:0-37959 GCA_013407085.1 Atriophallophorus winterbourni
CACCCGTTCGCACCTGGCGTCGGCGGCAAGGTGGTCAAGTGAAAACCTGGCTGTCAACTGTGAAAGAGGATGTAGACACCCTGGGTCTGCGTACCGTCTACGGAGTTCGCAGGTGGGAACGAGACTGGATCACGATCTGCAACGATCTCGCCTCCGATCGACGTGCGTGGGTTGGTGCGATCCGAGACATCAATGAAGCCGGCTAATCCACCCATGGAGCCAGCCGCACAAAAGTAAAGTAAGTAAAGTAAGTATAGAGACCGGAAGTAGTAATGCCCGGTGAAAATGACGGTGCACTCCGCAGTTCAGTCAAAACAACGAATGCAGCCACGGGCTTTAGAAAGCAATCCATTGAAAATTTTACATCAACTGTTTATTACGACCAACAAGGTCGCAGCTGATTGAAACATAACGCGGTGCAGATGTTACAGAACATTCATTGGCTGAAGTTAGTTTATTTTTCAGTTGAATTCCAGAAACAATATTAAGACTGCGTTAGCGCTGCGGTAACGCACGCGATATACAAGTCATGGTTCCGCTTTGAAACCCACTCACGGTGGTACAACTGTAAAAATGATATAAACTCTACTTGACCGCCATACCAAAAATGTAGGCGAGAGAAACTGTAGCAGCCTGGTATCCTCTGTTGTGGGTTAAACGATGTAACTTATTCCAATTCGTACTAGCGAAAATGGAGTCACGCGTTAGCTATTTGGGCCTAACAGAAAACGAATACTACTCAAACGTGCATCACGAGTAGGGATTCAACTTAAGACCCCTCGGTTGAAAGCAAAAAAGTGTTGACACAGATGTTCGATGAGATTGGCAAAGGCAGTGAACGCGTAAATGGGAAAAAGCGCACAAGTTTCAGCAAAATATCAGTCTTCTTCTTCTTGATAGACGACAGGGGGTCAAGCCCTTGTAAGCCGCATCTCTTTATATCAGCAACCTTGTCCAGGAGAACCTCAGTTGAAGAAATCCTGTCCAGTGTTGTTCAGCTTCGCCGTGAATACAGGCAACACCTTATTCAAAAGTTGATTGAATTGGTTTTCAGAGCTCGCTGAGATAACCTCTTCCGGAAGCGCATTCCACAAGTTAACAATTCTTGTTGAGAGCGTGAATCCCTGAGGTAGGCGAAGTGTCCTTCGCTTTTGAAGCTTTAGAGCATGGCCACGGGTTCTTGAGTCCGTCACGAGAGGGAAAAACTCGCGCAGCTCGTCGCCATAAGCTCCCAGTAATATGCGACGAGTTAGCAGCAGATCGTAGCGCACACGCCGAATACTGAGCGACATGAGGTTGAGGCGTTGAACTCTCTCCACATAAGGAATTGATTTCAATCCTTGTACTCGTTTCGTCGCCCGCCTTTGCAATTTTTCCAACTGGTCACGTTCTCCCTTAGTTTGAGGCTAGGTGGCTGGCAAACCATATTCCAAAACTGGTCTCACGTATGTGGAATAAAGAATGCGAAACATTTGTGGAGTAATCACCGAAAAAGACCGACTAATAGCCCACCATGCGCGGGTTGCAGCAGCAGCTTTTCTGTTCGTATCCTCCTTCGATTTAAGCGTCCGAGTTACAATTGTACCCAGGTCACGTTCAGTATCAACCCACTTCAGTTGATGATCCCCGAGGAGGTACGCACCTTCAGGCGTGCTTGGCCCCAAAAGCATTACAGCGCATTTCTGTCGGTTTACAGGAAGCTGCCATTTTACCGTCCAATCAAGCAATTTGTTCAATTCGTTCTGAAAAATGGTATTATCAGCAGAAGAGCTTACTGTACCCCAAACTTTCAGATCATCAGCGAAAAGTAGACAATTCGTATTTAATGAGTCGGGAGGTCATTAACATATACTTTAAAAAGTAACGGGCCGAGAACAGATCCTTGCGGAACCCCGGAAGTTGGACGTGTAACCTGCGATTTAACTCCGTTAACCTCGACCTGTGTATGACGGTCAACAAGGAAGTCTTCAATCCAAGTTAGAACAGGTCCCTTTACACCACGAGCATGGAGCTTGAGCAATAGACGTTGAAATGGAACACGGTCAAAAGCCTTACTGAAGTCAATGAAGGCAGTGACTACCGGGTGACCCAGATCAAGTTCAGCACACCAGTGCTCGCGAGCAGTGATTAGATTGGATGAGCATGATCGTCTTGGCGTAAAACCATGTTGAGCAGATGTTAACTGACGGGTTGTAAGGAGAAAATCTTCAATCTGTTTCTTCAGCAGTCGTTCCAGAGTCTTCACAACTACCGAAGTGAGGGTAACCGGTCGGTAGTTAGCCGGATCACTGGTTTAACCGCCCTTATACATTGGTTTGACAATGCCGTACTTCCAATCTTTAGGTAACCTACCATACCTCAGGGATAAATTGAAGATTAGCGCCAGTGGTTTATGTATGATACTCGACAATACCTTTAAAAGCATCGGGTGTATATCGTCCGGGCCGGGTGCTGAGTGTACATCGAGTCGTTCTAGCAAATACTGCACCATCTCATCTGTCTAGGCCTGGGCAACCTGACAGCATCTTAGCCCACGTGCAGTCTCTGACTGTGCGGCACTTTGCCTGGATCAGGCTTGTGCTTTCATACATACTGCACCATCTCTGGCGAGATCGAGATATCCGGCATTTCGGCGTTGCTCTCATGAAGCAGAGGAATGGGAAACGTCTCCTCTGTGTAAACCGAATTGTACTGAGCTGCGAGAAGAACTGCTTTACGTCCATCTTCATGTTCAGTCGAACCTCCCATAGATCTCAAGCAAGGTACTCGTTGAGAAGCTTTCGTTCTACGTCTCATGTACGCAAACAAGCGTTTCGGCATCGAGTTGGCTTCGTCCACCAAGCGAGTTTCATAGTTCTGCCTTTTTTTCTCTTTTGAGGTAGGTGCACTTGTTGCGGATAACTTTGTAGGTTACATAGTCATCGGTGCATCCACTAGAACAAAACTTCCGCCATAACCGCTTTCTTATCTTCATGTATTTACGGATAACGTTATCAAACCACGGCGGTCCCTTAGCGGGGGATCTTCCATTCATCCATGGGGCATGATTTTCAAGCGATCTTATTTTACCCAAAAAGTCCAACCAACAGATATCAACATTCGTAGATAGAGGGAGTGACCAGTCCATCGAGTTTGCAGACGTGATTAGACTCGTTGTGTCTAATTTCCAGTAGTTTCTCCGGGCATGCGTACGTATTCTCGGTTGAAGACCCCGATTCCAAACGAACCATAAAGAACAGTGATCGCTGCAGCCAATGGGGGTCTCAATAGACAGATTCGTAACATCAGAGAATCTAGGTGTGACCACTAAATCCAATATCGAAGGAACTTGCCCGACGCATATCCTCGTAGGATTGTTTACATTCTGCACCAGATTCAGCTCCAAAATCGTATCTAGGAATTCTCGTTGGAACGGTTCACCCCTCGAAACTAAATCCGCCCAGTTTATATCAGGAGCATTCAGGTCTCCAAGAACGATACAGTCACCAGTGATACCATACCGTTTGATTTGATCACATAACACAGGAACGTAAGCGCCAGGTGAGCGGTAAATGACCCCAAGTGATGCAGCTCCAGAGCTAGACTTCACCTTACACCAGAGGCTTTCGGCATTTCCAGCATCATTTTGAAACCTTTCCAATACTTCCACAATCAGGTGCTCTTTGAAGTATACGGCAACGCCACCGGCAGATCTCGAAGCTACTCTGTCACTTCTGAAAAGCGTATAGTGTGGTAGCGCGCACTCCATATCAGATATATCCATTGTTAACCACGATTCCGTAACAACAATGATATCTGGCTGTCACCGACAGGCAATTTCACTAACCTCATCAAGCTTATTGCGTAGACTTCTCGCATTGAAAAACAATACTCGAAATCGCTTCACAGAATGATTAACTGGGGTTGAATTGACAGCGGCTTCCAACGAATGTGCGGCCTCCTCCTCACTACCCGAAAATCCACAATATGGAGATCAACCTCGCCAGCTTCCCTGCGTGCTCGCAATTCTTGGGTAGCTGTTTTCATTTTGATTCTATCTTCAGGAGATAGGTCGCGTAGTATCTTGAATGGCTCACCCTTAAGACTATGAGCGCGTCTTAGTACCATCTGGACTTGCTCATCTGAAGCTAAAACAATTTTCAGCGTCCGCGGTTTATCATCCTCCTTCTTCCGGCCAAGTCGGAATGCAGAAATGATGATAACTCCTTCCTCTCCTTGATCAAAAAGCTTTGAAAAGGTTGATTGTAGGAATGTTCGCTCTTGCTGTAAGCGTATATCAGCCATGTCCCCGGTTTGCTCAGGAACATTTACCATAATAAGGCATCTCTTCCGAGAATCCAAAAGTGGCTTCTTTGAGACCGGAGATCTAGAAGCATTATCAGAAGTAGGTACTTCTTCCACTACATGTAGCTGAGCCTCTATTTTGCTCAATCGCCGTGACAATATTTCATAGCCCGGATCACTGTGTAGACCCTTCGACGTCACATCTGCATAAGTCTTATTCCTTCCTGACTGTTGAGCAAACGGTGTTGAAGGCGAGCAAACGTCCAGTTCCTGCACGTTCAATGGATCCTCGATACTAATACCATTTTGTAAACGGCTTATAGTCGAGGAAGCGGATGGAATGCAAGTTTTCTCCACAGATAGGTGATGTCTATCCTCAGCTGAGGTGGGGTCAATGTTTATGTCACCTCCAACAAGCACTTTAGCGGCTTTAGTAGATGCAGCTACGACTTTATTCTGACTGACAAGCTTTTCCATCAAAAGAATAGAAAATGTGTCAACAGAGAAATAAGGCTGGAAATAAAGGAAGGCTCTTCAAATGGACGTTACCGTGAGGGAGAGCATATAGAGAGAAACAACAAGCAAGACATAAGACAGGCGTTAGACAGCACTGGAAGACGTTTGCAATAGTGATAGCATTGAGTAACTACCTGCACAAATAAAACGAATAGTCAGATTAGTAGACGAGGGAAAGGTAATACTCTGACATCGTAATCAAGTTTCTGAGTGAAGTCGGCTACCAACAGATCTCACGACTCTCGACAAGCCATGAGAAAACTGTCGCGATGTAGCAGAAATGAGCAGCATATACTTGGTGCCACACAGGCCAGAATTAATACTAAAACTCTAATTATGTTCGACAGTAACTGAATAACGTTTTTGCCTTTCCAATGGAACTGAGAATTGATGGGCTTGCACAAATGTTACACTTTGACACGAGTGAACCAACACACTACGTGAAAAAAGTTGCTTCCTTGAAAGTTTTCCCTTCATTTAACTCATACAAGAAAGCTGTGAATAAATGATTGACAAGACTACAGCGCACCATGCTGTGCAGGACTCCCTGATTTTTGTTGGAATTCTTTGGATGTCAGTGTCGATCGGCTGACCGGTGATTGCTGGACAACATATGTCTATGGATCGATAATAGTCGGGTTGCATAAGTTCAACATAATCTTTTCACCCATGATGAGGTGATACTGATATAACTCTGTCATGAATGACGGATTGGTTTTGTGTTTTAAGTAGAAATCGCGCAAAGTTCATGTGCAGTTCTGCGAGGGTACCCGTAAGATTAAAAACAAAATGAAGAAGGATTCAAACATCGATTACAAAATATGATATCTGGATTGTGAGAAACATTATGTTGGCCAGACGTGCCCGATTTGACAACACGATTACACGAATATCAATTAGCTGTTGGACAGCACAATCGAAATAAATGATCAGTTTGAACAGTGGTTCAACTGAAATAACTCCAAGGATAAGGCAACAACTGCCGTCCGTAAGAATATCTCCAGGTTTGATACATGTAAGCACAAGCCTGGATCCAGGAAGTGTCGCACAGTCAGAAACTGTAAATGGGCTAGAATGTATGTATGAAAGCACAAGTCTGATCCAGGCAAAGTGCCGCACAGTTGTAGACTGCATGTGGGTTGAGATGCTGTCAGGTTACCCAGGCTTGGACAGATATCAGAAACGGGGAAAAAGCAATGAGACTCCAGCGTGTCTCCGCATACAGATGAGTACCGGCGGTAAATCAATTTAGCATGGTGTTGCCTGCGTAGTATAGAATATCGACTTCAGTCTGCCAAGGTAACAAGTGATGCCTCCAGAATTTCTAGATGCGTCGCAAACGTTTTGGATCACCGAACACCTCCTGACATGTAGGGCCAACAAGAAATCGCCAATGAAGATCAACAACGAAAAACGTCGATAGCACGATTATGAACAAACAGACGAATACCCCTAAAAATCTCATGCATATCAACCCCAGTCACTTCGAAGCAAGTTTGATGGATTATGTCAAGCAGCTCAATGAAGGAATGTCACTAAAAACTAATTTGAACTTGACAAACAACATGTGAGCGAACACGATCGAATCCATTTTCCATTTTTTGACGATGGAGCTTGCTGTGAACAATCGAAAAGGATCTCCAAAGTTCGAATTCAAGTGTTCTCCACACAGTGAAAGTCAGTGCATATGACTCATTGGTTTGTTCTATGTCAGACTGCTAACGCCCGTAAGGCATAGCATCAGCAAGAAGCTGTACACGCGATATAACTTCAATCACAGGCGGTAGGCTGTTGCAATTATCTTTCCGATTATTTCCGATAATCATGTTACAAACAAGTGCAGTGAGCTTTGAACCTGGGACGCATGACTGCAAGACACATGCCATTAACACACAGCTGCACCACCGCGACCCGACTTTAGATTTACAAGCAAGTGACGGATGAAAGCATATGGTTAAAACAGGCACATGCAGATCGTAATCAAGAAGCAATCCTCTTTAGGTTCGCGTTTCATCGATCAGGGGTGAATTTTGGACGCGTAAAATCAATTGCGGTAGAGGAGATAGCCGCTAGCAAAATAGTGAATAGACAAAAAGCAGACCGCAAGTTTGAAAGGATAAGTACCATTACACCCATAAAACGAAGAGCGGAGACAATGTAGTCAATCAACGGTTCTAACATATATTTGTAAATGTAACTGGATAGAAATACAGACATAGTGTGTTGCTAGATGCATCAAATGTTAGTTTATCGTCCTTAAACGGAACCTCGCGTGTCGAATTTTCCCAAGCAAACAGCAAACATGGTTGAAAAAATCTCACATACAAGACAGGCGTTCCTATCGGCCGGTCTTTTGGGGAAACGCCAAATTAAAGTGTTCACACTCGATGCTTGTTCGATAATGAACGCGATCATTTACGCGCGATGTAAGCGTTGGATTTTCTAAGATCAACCCACAAGGATTTGTTCGATGGAACAGCTTAGCGCAGTGAATAATTTGTCTGAAAATTTGTCATTTCGATCGTCAAAAATGGACTGAAAAGGTCTGTTGTGTGGGAAAAAACTGGAGTGCTGTGCTGAGTTAGGACATTAGTGGCTGAGATGTGAAAGATTTGTGTTCACGAAATAGGAAGTAATAGAGACAGCGATCCTGATAAATGGTCGTGTATTAGACCAATTGTGTTGCTGCTGACATTTTCATAACTTCATTAATCCAACCTTCATAATCCGTGTTAATTGCATATACCCAAGTTTAGACCAGGCAAAGTGCTTCATTCATAAACGGCACGCGGGCTGAAATACTACCCGGTTGCCAAGGCCCATAATAAATAACGGTAGTTTGTCTCCAGCGTGTTACCGCATGCCAATCCGAAATCAATATTTACCACGAGGTTATCATAACAGCACAGAAGTGCTACGTGAGCGCACGATAACAAAGTAGTATTGGCCAGACAATCTATGACTGCAGTGCTAGGCAGGATGAAGTGCCAAATAGGTACCAAAACATACCTTTCAAAATTATTCGATAGAGCAGCATATTGAAGGAACACATAGACAAATGTGTGTTATACAACGAAGAATTCAAGATTTCAAAAGAAACGGGTGCCTAACAAACGCGTCTATGGGTATAAGATGGACAGAAGCTGAATTTCGAAGGTGGATTGATATTCTAACGCCTCGCATCAAAACAGCTATCAATTTTTTACGTTGGCCTAGGAGTAGCATATAAGTGACCCAATGGAATGCTGAGATGCGTTTTAGAGGAATAACAGAAGTCCATTTGAGAACATTTTAACACAGAACTTTAAAACAAACACGCATCAATCTGGGTGACAAGCTGTGAACACCATCGAAATGGCTGATTTTAGCAACACGTGGATGGAACGTAATGATGTTTAACGAAAAACGGAATTATCGAAAAACAGCATCCGAAAAAAATCATGAAAAACGCGAAAATAAACAAAAATCATCCGGAAAAAGACTTACAAACTTGGTGTAGTCGCCGCTGAGTCGAATAAGGTTGATTGTATGGTCAATGCCAATGTGCAAGGAGGGCAGCGCTTGAGCAGTGACTGGGAGGAGACTGTGGGGATAGGTCTGGTTGGGGAGAACGACGGCAACAAATAAGAAAACAGAAAGAAAGAAAGAAGAAAAATACTTGACTTCAAAAGTTCAATAATTGACCACCATCATTAAGGAGAACAAGCTTGGAGCTAGGAGAAGTGCCAAGCAATTTGTACCATGGGTTGCTTTTGTTCCAAGTGTAACAATTGATCAGGGTCATCCAGTACTAACTCAGCCAGATTGATTAATAACACGTAACACTAAGTAATCAATGATATTTTTGATTTTTCATGTGTGTATTGTAAACCATTGAAGGCGGTTGAGAAGACAAACTGCACATGTGGTAAAAAGACGTTCGCAAAAGATATATAAAAGCTCTTGACATTGTCTCTACAACTTGAGAAGAACATTCTCTTGAGTACGAACTTTGGAGGTACTGCGTAAAGCGATATCTCTAAACTGGGGAAAAGGAGAGACTGCTCTCTGTTGCTGAATGTAGATCATGCCGTCAGTATGCAAGTGCCGCCGGACGGCCAAATAATGCCTGTCACTGTGAGCCCTCTTGGAGGGACGGTTCCTCACACAACGGACTGTCAAGTCATCTGAAGAGCTGTGGAGCATACAATCGACATGCACTTGCAATGTACATCCATGGTCGGCATCGACAGAAGGCCAACAAAAATAAACAACAACAACAACAGTGTAAACCTCAAGCTAAAATAGCGAAAGGGAATTCTTCATTTAGAGTAGACGTATGAACAGAATCCGGTCGATGGGTGGGTTCATTAAATATTGTGCTATCCAACCAACAGTGGGAACCGCTTTCGGCAGTTCAAAGTTGTTGCTTTCTACATTTTGTTTCAGGAACCAGGGTCAACACCAACAGGTTGCAAGCCTAATTCACACTATATTTGTGCAGCAACTACGGTCAACTCCATTGTCACTTTCCTTTTCTGAAAGTGGTTAGTAGCCTTCCTTCGGTGGAAAAATTCCCATCACGACAATAAATGACACGTGAATCAAGCTTTTATTGTCAGGTCAAAGTTTACCGGGACACGAGCTATAGAAAACGAAACGACATGAAGAAATGGCCGAAGAAAAGTGCAACACGAACCTGCCAAACAATGACTTCGATTAAAGCGGGATCCGCGATGAACATGTAGTGAATGTACGTGCACAACTCGTTACGGATTTCACGTAGGATGCCGATTTCAGATCGCTCGTTCTGTGAAATAAAAACAAAATCATAAAACGCAAGCGAAACAATATTAGATTTATGGTACTCAGAGTCCCTGTATTTGGGCAAGATGAAAAGACATGTGACAAACCCAAGAAAACGAGTTGTAATCGATACGTACAACGATGAATGATTACAGGTACGTACGTACGGCATAAATCAAGAAGCGCTGTGTAGCTGGATAGACTACACGAGGACTGAGTTACCGTCAGGTTCTACAGACATTGGTGGGGTTTTGACAAGTGGCTACTAGAGGTTCTTAATGCAGCAGGATATAAGTGCTACAGAAATAAGCATCCATGCAGTAATAGATGCACGGATGTGCTATGCGGCTAAAACCGTGCTAAATTGATTGACCAGAGGTAGCGAGCTGCATGCTGGAACAAGCTCCTGTCTCACTGTCATTTCCTGTTCCTTTTTCTTCCTCATATCTGTCTGGGCCTGGGCAACCTGACAGTATCTTAGCCCATGTGCAGTCTCTGGCTCTGCTGCACTTTGCCTGGATCAGGCTTGTGATTTCATTCATTCAGATGCACGCATGTAATAAGATCCAAGGTAACGATCGCAACGACTTGGAGTACGGAAATGTGACTCCATACTTTGTATAACAGGATGCGCCAGACAGCTATATTGACTAGATGCCCTAGAGCACACATGTTTGAGATCAATTGGATAGTCCATTAGCTCACGCAAGTTGAAAAACATCGGTCATATGGTCACGTGTGAGTAACTGAAGGTAGCAACGGTCCAAATTATCGTCTGAGTCACTTTATTGCAGAGAATTTAATGAAAAATTATAGCTACAAGTGAGTTGTGATGGGTAAATCAACATTCGCAGAGGCAAATACAACGTCTGGTTGTCTTCGAAAAGCATGCATGTCAAACAATAGTCATGATCTTTCCGAATAATTTCCAAAGGATAGGCAAACCAATGAAGGTTCACTGTGCTAGCTACATTACTATCTGAAAACATTATACTCAAATATACTAGTTGCAAACATGACCATCATCATCATCATCATGAACCACAAGTATGGAGCCAGACAAAGCGCCAAGCAACATGAAGCAGGAAAAGCAGATAAGCAAGCGCGTAAAAAGGGAAAGCAGGCAAGCGGAATATGCAGAAGCAAACGCGCAAAAAGCAGCTTGTTTTTGTAGTTTCACTGCATGAGATTTTTTGTTTTT
Source organism: Atriophallophorus winterbourni (assembly GCA_013407085.1). NCBI lineage: Eukaryota > Metazoa > Platyhelminthes > Trematoda > Plagiorchiida > Microphallidae > Atriophallophorus > Atriophallophorus winterbourni. The sequence continues at coordinate 10,787 of JACCGJ010000053.1, forward strand.
TTTATATAAAATAATAGCGGATAAAAAATTATGATAGGTGTAAGCTTCATAAAAACAGTAATACGCTGGATGTCGACTTGGATTGCTTGCACGGATGTGCAATCGTACAGTACTGTACTGTGCGGCTAACACCTTGCTAAATTGATTGGCCACGGGTAGTGAGCTGCATGCTGAAACACTACCATCTTTATTCTCTTTTTTTCATATCTGTCTAGGCGTGGGCAACCTGACAGTAATATCGCCCACGTGCAGCCTCTGACTGTGCGGCACTTTGCCTGAATCAGGCTTGTGCTTTCATATCATATACCTTGGATTGCTAGAGCACGAGGAGCTTGCAGACCAAAGGAAGCAATCGATCGGTAACTAAAAAGCCGCCAGACCAATAAATTTGGAGAAAGCCAAATCTTAAAAAGAATGCGACCGAAACCAATCTTGAAATTTAATTTCGAGACAATAGTCGGAGGGAGGGACTGCGAACAAAAACACTGATTCGTTTAGCGAAAATTCGGATTGTCAAACGGGATTAAACACATTTTGTTTGGAGATTTAAATGGATAGAAATAAATTTAATTATCGATCAATCAGCTTTGGCGTTTTGAACACAGAGAATACCAAAGCCCTAAACCCGATTGGTTGATATAGTACGTAGACTAATGCTTTCAAAAGGTAAATGTAAGATGAACATCATTGAGTTATCGGGATTAATCGCACCAGAAACAAACGCTTCAAATTTCGCGGTGTGGAGCACACTAGCGATGATTGCTAATCACGAACTGTCGATGATACGCAGAACGCCAATCACCGGCACAACACGAAAACATGAAGCGAAGAAACGAGCGAGGCCATTTGCGAACTCGCAATAATTCAGGTGTTGGAACCATTGCATGAAAACGGTTGGATCTATCTATTCCTCTATCTATCTATCTATCTATCTATCCACCTGTATCTATCTATCTATCTATCTATCTATCTATCTATCTATCTATCTATCTATCTATCTATCTATCTATCTATCTATCTATCTATCTATCTATCTATCTATCTATCTATCTATCTATCTATCTATCTATCTATCTATCTATCTATCTATCTATCTATCTATCTATCTATCTATCTATCTATCTATCTATCTATCTATCTATCTATCTATCTATCTATCTATCTATCTATCTATCTATCTATCTATCTATCTATCTATCATCTATCTATCATCTATCTATCTATCTATCTATCTATCTATCTATCTATCTATCTATCTATCTATCTATCTATCTATCTATCTATCTATCTATCTATCTATCTATCTATCTATCTATCTATCTATCTATCTATCTATCTATCTATCTATCTATCTATCTATCTATCTATCTATCTATCTATCTATCTATCTATCTATCTATCTATCTATCTATCTATCTATCTATCTATCTATCTATCTATTTATACACAAACCACGTTTTCCCAAAGTCAACGAACGAATAAATCGATAGTCTACGCAACTACCAGTGAACAAATTAACGGATAGCTTGTAGTTAATCCCGAAAATAATTTAATCCCCTCAAAAGACATTAACACAAACAAGAAAGATTGATAAAAACCGACCGTGTAGATTATGCGATTACGCCGATCGGCGCAATGCATGTACAATAACACGGAAAGTGGTAGTTTGTTGCAATGCGCCGTGTTGTAGTATGAGAATTAATCGCATTCCTCTCCGTGCACGCATAGTTGCAATCAAAGTGCTAGGACGGTCGGGCAAAAAAAAACTCGATCTGTGTTCATTCACGGATGCGCGTTGTTTCGTCGGCTAAATGGTGATCTACTCGGGGCGCAAAAGTGCCACACAATTGAATAATTGGCGGGAGGAAACGAAATTGCCGAGAACTTTGGAATTTCACACGAGGTCAAAGATAATCAGTGTCACGCGCTAATTAACCGTTCACCGAGGAAGGCACGCAGGTGATGCAGTGTTATTGAGGGAAACAGATGTTCGTGGCAAATTTCAAGCAAACAGGGAAAACAACTCGGCACAGAAGGACACGGAAGGGCGCCAACCGGAGCGATCGATCGATCAATCGATCGAAAGGGACAAATGATGTGCGAACCGAGAGCGGAACGGCATATAATTTTCATAGGAATGAAGAAGTTTGGTTGTTAAATTATTCTGAGGTGTGGTGAGGCATGAAGAACAAAGAACATTTCGGATATCATACAATGTTAGATAGGCGGAGAACGGCGCAACTTATAAAAAGAGTGAAAGCTGTGGAAGAAAATGTAAAGGCCTGCTTCAGTCAATGACGATCATGGATGCACATCACAATCGCATGATGGTTTTGTGAGCGGGTAGAGTAACATCAACATGAAAGCTTTTTTGAAACTTTTATTTCCAAACAATAAACCACGTTCGCGTTGTTTCCCAAATCGAAAAAAAATGCAAGATAAATCTAGCACTCTAAGAGGATGCCCACAATAAGGCTAAGACTAAACACAATTCAGTCCTTTAGTGCGGGTAGCAACCGCGAAGTATGATTCCATCGTCCCCAACCATGGAGACGGGTAGCTCCGACTATTATCGTTTGGATATCGCAGCAGAGGCAGTGACAATCACTAGTATGGAGATGTCTCAATACTTCTTTCTTCAGAGTCACATCCGTAGATTAAGAATTGTCGCCTTAGATACTCTGCTCTTAAAGTATGCTCAAGTATTTCTTTATATGGTTTAAGGTAGACTTCAAATTTGATTCAAAAATCGATGAAGTTGAAGTGTCGAGGCTGTCAAGACCAGAAATGGTAATAAGAATGACATACTCCCACCTGTCACTGTAGCAGTCAGTACCAGACAAGATTTATCTTCCTCTTTATGAAAAACAACGCAAAATCGATAACAGGTATCGGGTACTTTACTGCTATAAAATCAAGAGTAAATTATACTCACAAGGAACGGGGAAGGGTTGGCATTCAACAAGCTATACCTGTCTATAAGGATCAGGCGGAATCTAACAGAGCCGAGGTGCCTACGGCTCTCATAAAGGCAAAAAGTCAAAATGAACGAAAATCAAATGAGAGATGCTTTGCTATAATGCAATAGAGTTGTGGGTACCGCACGGGGAAACCTCCGAAATGCCACGAAAATAATCGTCCACTAGTCCCTGAGATCAGTGAAACCTCCTTACTAATGTAGACAATAACTAAGTACAGCAAAACGAGAAGCGGATTCTTTTACTCAGCTGGGTTTCTAGACGGGTGATTAGCCATGAATTTTTCAAGGGTTCGACGAAACATGAACATCTTCAAATGAAATGTAATTTAATGTAATAAAAATGTGATTGATCTTTATTTTCAATAATCGCGGAATACGATTATGTCCGATTCTGAGTGAGACAAGTGCTGAGGCATGCTCCTTTATAGCTACATGCTCGTGAAGCCTGAGGGAGAAGAAACAGACGGATGGTCTAACACCTCTATGTGACCACGGTGGCCACATCTACCATTCATACAGTAAAACAGGGTAGATTAGTGCTTGATAAACGTGTATTTTAGTTTTGAGACTGAGATCCTTGGCCGCAGGTAAAACGGGCTCAACTAACTGCAAAAACAGTTGGCTGTACTTCATATTCCTTTGAACAATGGGCAACATTAACACACTTGAACCGAGATACTTGGAACGTATGCAGTCAGCAACAATGGATACCTAATTGTCAGAATTTGGTAGTAGGAGAACATGCTTTGGTATTGGCCACATTGCTCTCGAATTTGACCATTGTGGCGAAGCTAATAAAGCGTCTGCGGCATTTCCCCAAGAGCAACTGTATCACCAACATGAACGAGATCGGACATCTGTTGAAACTTGGAGTGCTTGGTAGTCTGTAAATGTTTGATTCATAATCCTATCGAAGAAATAATTAAACAGAATTGGTGGTAACAAACAGCCTTGCCAGACCACTTTGTGTAAATTAAATTTGAGAGATTAATAATGATAAACGCAAACAAGAGATATTACAAGTGTAAATTAGGCTGACGAGATTCAAGGTTACCCCATCCGATAGCATGATGTCGCATAAAGAATAGCCTACCAAGTCAAAGGCAGCGAGGCAATCGATAAACGTGGCTAGCTGCTGATACCATGCACAATGCTTTAGAATCCAACGGAAGTGAATATTTGATTTACGCATCCAACTCCGGAGCCAAACCCGTCTTGAGTGAAAGTGGAATGCACATGACGTTCAGCGAACAACCGATTTAGCAGCAATGTCGCAAACAATTCAGCTGAAGTATCGAAGAGGCTTATTCCGTGGTATTTAGAACACACAAATCAATCTCCAGGTTTAGGTAGAGGTAGGATGATAGACATAAACCATCCTGACCACGCACGTTGGAAAAGCCGACGAGAACAAATCAATTATGTATGTATGTATGTATGTATGTATGTATGTATGTATGTATGTATGTATGTATGTATGTATGTATGTATGTATGTATGTAGAAATCACAAGCCTGTATCCATGCAAAGTGCCGCACAGTCCGAGACTGCAACTAGGCTATGATGCAACCAGGTTGAATGGACCGAGACGGATATAATAAAAGGGAAAAATAGGGTACACCTTACCGCCGGTGGCAGATCAATTTAACACGGTTAGCTGTACAGCACATACGTGCCTCGCGACACATCTTGAAACTAACCGCAAAACATCAGCTGTCGTTAATACCACGAATGAGTGAGAGGAACAAGTAAAAAAAACACGATTTCAAAATAGCACAAAAACTTACTAGTTCATCTTTCGTTGGCAAACAAAATTCCAGTAGCAACTGTACCACAGTTGTGTTCTGCAAAAGCAACATCGTCGAACAATGTCGTTCGCATTCCTCATCTGTCGCCGGTGCAAACCGCCCATTGCCGGAAGAAATGGGGTTGCTGATCGGTAAAGGCTCGGGTGTGGCACTTCGTGGCGAAGGTGAGCGGGATCGTGAAGGCAATGCGGACAAGGACCGCAAACAACGTTTTCGTGCAGGACGCGGCGAGATCACACGCTCCAGCAAGCGATGATTCCAGTACGAGCGGGAAGCCAAAAGGTTCGATTCGAGGACACGCAAAAATATCCGAAGAACCGGTGGGCATCTGAACACCAGAAGCAGGGAGGAAACGGTAACGGTAGAAGGAAACCACGCATTGCTAACATTGCGTTAAATAAAGAAAATAAAACACGAAGGCGACCAACTAAATTCCCCAAGCCACTGGGAAAATACATCAGATGGAGTCACTCAACACGGAAGAGTGGATGAAGCTCGGAAGGCTGAATGGGTATTTAGGCAAATTTCCAGTATTTACTTCAACCTAAATGACACACTACAGAAATTCGAATTAAATCGCAGTTGTCTCCGAATCAAGCATGACAAACAGCACCGTGATGTGCGACGGTCCAAAGATTAACAAATCTGTCAGCCCACGAGTATTTCAGAACACATACAGCATACGCCTGTGCGGTAGTCCATCTGAATTCAAGCTTATGGCTTCGTACATAAGAACACTTGTAAGGGCATCGATTGCACGCAAAGTTACCTACTCAAGGTGTCTGCATCCAGCACGACCGCTTGTGTACAAATGCGCAGTGCATGGATCACAGTTTTACCAGCAAGTTAAGTTTGAAGTTTCACCCATCTAAAATGTTACAAAAAACAACATATCTGCGGTTGTTGATCACGCTCCGTCCGGGAACGTTTCTGTTCCACGACATTGAAATTCCCAGTGGATTTCGTTATCGATTATTTCATTTAATGCAAAATTCATCAACATAATACAGAAACTATGTGGAGGGGGTGCAGACAATTGGCCCCAGCAATCAGTGACTGACAACTAATCGAAGCAACTAGAGCGAAACTGTCTAGAGTAACAATATTCAAAACTCAAAATTTGACATATAACGACCTGTCAACTGACGCAGGTAGTATTGTGCATTGACAGACACGATATGTACAACATTTTATTGAAGCGAAAATTCATGAAAAATCCATGATCAGCACTGAGTAAGGAATATGAAGTGTAGTACGCGAAAGCTGAACAACAAGCAATGTTTCAAGACATGCACTCCAAAAGTTTTGAAGCATTCACAGAAGACCAGAGCGCCTTGGAGCTGCCTAAACGTTTTTCTGTAGCCGTTCTATGAAAGTCATTGGTTAGGCTGGGAATAAAATTTTGCGTCACACATGCAAAACAGAGTTAGGTCATGCAAATCTGCACAATGGAAACTTTGTTAAACTTTTAGAGATTAGGAAACAAATTAACTGGAAAGTATGAGATCGGATGAAGATAGCAAGAAAAGATAAAGTTTGTCATTTTGGTTAACCAACAATCATTCGCTGGTGGAATATCACGCAAAAAGTCGTGGGAATGTTAAAATGTTTACGAACGGAGGAGTCATGGGGAAGTGTGCTAATCATATCATCACATGAAAAGGAGCTCCAAGGAATACCAGGATATGGAAATACACAGACATCATGATTGCTGATACTGTGAAGGCTTCATAAAGCGATTAAATGTACACAGACTATTAACATACGAGGAATATCGGTGATCGTGTAATTGCAACGAATCATGGAGACAATCCAATTCAGACTAGAAAGTATAACGGAGATTTTAATAGAATTGGTTCATTCAACTCAAATGTGGTAGAACTCAAATTGCCATGCTGGGAATTATGCAGCTTTCAAACGATGCAATCGGTTCAAGGCATCGTAAAAACAAAAATAATCGCATTGTCACGTATATGTTATTGCACAATTCACACTATACAAACATCAAGGCACCTTTGGCAGAAAGAGAACACGCTTGAAGAAGCAATGACAAATTATATTGCATCTAGCAATGTTAAGTGCAGATGAGCTTGATCCGGATCGGGGATCGGTAACTAACTAATATCGTGGGGTGCCGGAATACCAACTAGTTCATGGACACAGGTAACACACTAGACGGGAGCCGAGATTTGAGATCCCACTTCGCAGCTAATTCGAATCAAAATGCGATTATTGTTGGGGTGAAAAACATGAGAAAATCATTCAAACGCCACTGCAAGTCGCGCTATCAGACAAAGAACGATAACGTCGGCTAAACCGCATACAACCGAGATGCGGAAACCAATGTCTAATCCCAGACAGAAATGTAAGAACACAACTCCAGAACCGTGCCAACCCAACACGCTACGGTATTACATGTAGAGATACGAACTAGTATCCCATGATGAAAACGTTTTTGCGACAAACGAGTATCAGTTAAGGTTTTTCAGAGAGAGCGGCAAACAAATGCTAACTGGCTACATCACGCTCGCATGTGGTATCAAGCTGCAACGGAGACTGGCTGCGTTCACGAATGTTATTGGCTTAAGCCAAGACAGCGTGGCACCTCAGCTAAATTCGACCGTCTATTTGTGGGCGTCAGCAAAGAGGCTGACAAGAAAAGTAAAAGATAACGTAATGTGGAACCTTCTTAGGTGCAAGCAGCAGCCACAAAACCGGAAGTGAGCGAGAGAGAAATAACTCAGCAAAAAACATCAATCGTCTGTTCTTACGCAGTCCATACACACAGTTAAGTAATGGGCTTTTACAATCTCCTACCGCCAATCAATCGCTAGTAGTAAAGCAACAGTGCTGAGAACTCATGCAAGAAAAACCTATACTATTGCTTCTTAAAAAATTACTGAGCATACAGCCTATGGGACGCTAAAAAGGTGATAACGCGTAATATTTTAACTGTGTCCATTTGTAATATGGTGCATAATTTTGATAGGAAGCAGAATCAGAACTAATTGCGTACTGTTTTCAGTTAGATTCGAAGTCTACCATGTTTAGAGTAGTGACAGCACCACAATTCACGTACATAATGTCCAGCATGTTGGTCGACCACAAGTAGATTTTATCTAGGACGTAAGAAGACTTAGCATTCTAGAATAGGCCAACGTCTTAAGAAATGAAACTACTTAAGGTCGTTCCGCCATTGAAAATACGTTATTACCGAAAATCGGTTTACAAAGCAAAGTTTATTTCACTCAACTTTGAACGCAACACAGCACCTCACAACAGAAAACATCTCCAACTGTATAAAATGCTTGAATGGGAAAATATTTAATTGAACCAATCAGCAGTGGAAAAGCGGGAAAATATTTAAACTGAGTGGGGATTGGTCGGGCGGTTAATAAATCAGACAAAATCTTTTCGGCACTTAGACGGTGTCATGAGTGGGGCAAATAACTGTTTGCACATCAGACATATCAGGGGAAACATTCACGAAGCGACGATGCAATGAATCTCACTGAGAATTGTGTACCAAACGAGTTTGAAAACACCACCGCAGGAATAATTATCACACACGTGAGCATCACAATTGCCATTCTCGGAATTCCCGTCAATGTATTGACCTTGGCAGTGCTTCGTCGGACCGCCACCAAAGGTCCGACCAATTTACTCCTAGTGGTGCTGGCCACCGAGGATACGCTGATCATCATATCGTACAGCATCTACTATGTGGCGACGCATTATTTCGAGAACTATCATCTCACCTATTTGGAATTTTTAAAATATGCAGACAGTGTGCTTCATTTTTTGTTGAGTTGGATTAAAATGACCGAGATTTACACCATCGTGTTACTCAGTCTTCAGCGGTACATTGCCATTCGATGGCCCCTGCAAGTGGCTCGAATGTGCTCCGTGGGCCGAACCAAACGAACCCTAGTCGTGGTGATCATTCTATCCGCTGCGCTCAAATTACCAAACCTTATATTGGGATATCAGAATGTGAGCTATAACCCCGAGTGTAATCAATATATTTTATACTCTGTATTTCGAAATGAACCCTGGTTTGATCATTTCAAATTGATTCACGTTCAAGTGCTCGATCAGATTATCGGATATTATATACCATTGTGTGCTCTTATTGTGCTCAATTTTGGATTGATCATGCGTGTACGCAAGGCCATGAAGCAACGCTCGAACGATTCGAAAACATACACTGAGAACACGGAAATCACACAAATAAGATCCATACGAGTGAGGCAAGCACGCAATAGCACATTTCGAACGAAACCGGAAACAGCTTCCGAGACAGCATCCAATAGTTCTCAAACCATTATTGACAAAAATAATCATAATTTCGGCGGTACGATTCGAACACAAACCGTCCATGGACCGTCAGTCTCCCAGGGACCCACACAGAGTAAAGGTGTAACGCTCACGCTTATCGGTGTGGTATCGACATTTATTGTTTTCGAAACACCAACAACCATATGTTTCACCTATGAAATGTGGGAATATTTTAGACCTTCATCACCAGGCAACGCAGAATCGACGGATCATTTCAATTTGTACTATTATCTCTATCCCACGGCGCTGGTATGTGTTCTGATCGGATGTACAAGCAACTTCTTCATATACATGCTAGTTGGGAGTAAATTTCGCAAAGCGTGTGTGGTGGTGATGAGGGAGTTGTTTTCTCGTCGCTATTGGCGACGTCGGTGTCGCAATAAAACCAGAAATGAAAATCGTACGATACGGGAACTATACTCTATCAGGGAGCCATCTTGAATGCTTGGATAGAGAACCAGAAGGGTCGCGATGTCGCGTGTAAAGATGTTGAAATAAAATTTGATTACAAAAGTATCCAGTGTGGATTTTTCGTTGCGGCGCAGTGTTGAGCAAGCAAGCAAGCAAGCAAACAACAACAGCAACAACGTATTTTTATAAGGAAATCCATTTGGTCGTTATGTAAACACAGTGAGTTGAAATAACAATAACAACATGCTAATTACGAGAACCGCAGAGCCAATGAATTATGTTGAAGGGAGAGAATGAAAAATTGTTGTTAGGAGATTCGCGCCACTGAGATTTATCTATTTACGAGATTAGATAACCGGGAGGTGTAAAAATGAGATTTATTAGAAGAAATTGGCTTCATTGGTGTACACAAATTTTCGCAATTATATTGATTTTTACATAAAATTAAGAACGAAAAACTCTACATAAGGTTTACAAATTGTCAATCGCGCCTTGAACAGTCTTTCATTTGTTAACCATGTTTCTAGCAAGGTAAAGAACAATAGATTTTCTGAATTTTTCCGTGAAAATGATCTACAGGCAATGAGGTTCTTATTAAGTGGATGCGTACAATCGGGTGAGATGCTTTGATTATGGTATGAAATCCCAAGCCTGATCCAGGCCAGTCAGACTGCTTTGATTAGTGACGATCGTATCTAGAAGCCGCGGATACACAGCTCAATCTCCAAATAACCTCAATACCTCTGCTGAATACCTTTCAAGATCATAAAAAAGAGAAACATACCACTCTTTCTCAATAATATAAATTGGCATTGAAAAATTAGTGGATAACGGAGTTGAAGTGAGAAATATTATTCATCATCAACATATATCGATTTTTAACTTCCATACAACCATGACTACAAATTTCCTGAACAGACGAGTGAAAGGACAAGAGAAGGGTAATAAATTATTGGAAAGTTGAGACAAAAATTGGGATTAAGCGTCTAGATATAGACGGAAATATAAATTTTTGAATAAAAACAGAGTGGCATCAGCACGTAGGCTTTCTTACGTCTCTCGCTACCAGGCATTCCTTGCAATGACGCGTAGTCAAACACTAAGGGGTGCGAAAAGACAACTGAAAACGATTCTGAGCGATATTCTACAATGCTAATTACCGTGATGGGTTTGCCAGAAGAGTACCATCAATTTCTCGATGTCACGGGTACCTTGCAAGTAATACACGGTTTTCGATTATCATTCTTTCAACTTTGATCACGATACATGAAATTTGGCTATCTGAAGCTGAGGCCGTTCGATTCTTTTATTTGATCAGAGGCCATTGAAATAGGTATGGGAAGAAGTTATTCGGTCAGCTGGACAGAAGTCTTCTGATTAAAAACACTCAACAGATTTACAAATTATTATTTGTTTGCGAATCGAGGTGCGAAATGATGCGGAAAACTATCTATCGATTACACCCATCAATCCATTTCGTTATCTTTCAAACAACTTACCTACATCTATCTCTCTAAGCTATCTATCTATCTATCTATCTATCTATCTATCTATCTATCTATCTATCTATCTATCTATCTATCTATATCTAACTATCTACTCATTCAATCATCCCAAATAAACAAAGCATCAGGAAATAATTTAACCTAAACAATACAAATACTCAACTAGTAAAATCTCAGCAAGAAATGTACAACTCGTCGTTGGTTAGAATTGTTTGCCGTTTTTAAAAGAAAAAAACTTGAAAGTCAAATTATTCTGAATTCCTTTAAACTATTTTATAGGAAAAAATCTTGATGGCAGCCGACAAACAAAATCTCAATGCGCAAAATTAATCTGTCCCCGGAAGTTTGTCATCCCAGAAAGTGTTGATTAACATTCGAATGTTAGAAACGGAGGAATAAGTAGCGGAGCGAATGGACCAAGTCAACGTAGAAGCATTTCTCGAACGAATGAATTACGATGTGTTAGGACAATACCCTTTACATCACTACTCTGATTGTTTACTGTCAATCTGTACTACTCGTAAGCTTGCTCTCGGTTCCACGAGAAGTAAAAATAAAAAAAATCACAATCGTTCGATCAACAAGACTGTGGTGAAATAGCTAAAAAAAACAGGACACGAGCGCCACAGGCATTCAGACACAACGCAAGCTAAGCACACAAAAAGAAATTACTTTGCGAGATCAAATAAAAATCGATAACCATAGAAAATTAGCTCCGCCAGTCGAACATTGAAGCGCAATGCGATAAATTATAAAATCATTTGGTTCCTGGGGGCAATTGCAATTATACACATGAACACACTGCGGAGCTTTCGGCACGGTTAGTTTGAAGAGGAAAGACAAGTTCAGAATAAGATGCTTGCACAAGGTATGGAGAATAGTAAAAATCAAGATGAAATAAGGGAACAGTTAAAATGACATTGGGAAAAAGTGAGCTCGAAAACTAGGACAGATCTGGCTAATTAAGTTTGTGTACGAGACACCATTCAAATCATCCTATGCAATAGACGACAAACGAAAAGGTTTGCTAACGAGAAATAACTTTGTGAACGGAAATAATGTCTTCAGCAGATTATCAACAAGATAAAGCTTGAACTTTGAAGCCACTGTTGGATATGGCTAGCGGAAACACGGGCGATACTGAACAAGCTAGCTAGTATTGTGCCCGCATTTGGAATGCGTTTTGCACCCTAAGTGCAGTGTTCTGCTGTAGGACATCGACTTATCGAACAGCACTTTATTACTTGACAATCAGGCGCTTGAAATCGTAGATCGTTTTACGTATCTCGGTAGCTGTATCAATAATCCTACATCGTTAGATGACGAGGTCTCGACACGCATTTCTAAAGCGACCGTAGCATTCCGCAACCTAGGTCACTTCTGGCGTCAGAAAGGACTGTCTTTGTTACTCAAGGGTAGAGTCTATAAAGCGACAGTTCGGGCTGTGTTACTGTATGGGTGCGAAACCTGGACCTTGCGTAAAGAACACATTCGACACACATTCGAAGTATTTGACAACCGGTGTCTCCGCAACTTTCTATGAGTTAAGCTGTTACAATTGTATATCGCCCGATGCTCTCCTGAAATAAGTGTTCCGGTAGTAATGTTGATAGAGAAGCAGATGCAACCGCTGGTTTGGTTCACGTTTACGGATGCCGGAACAAGAGTTCCCCAAAACGGATTCTTTTGCGACGACCACATCTGATTCCGCATAAAATCGCGGGGTGGTCAAACAGTCAACATGGACATAGGCAGTTAAAAAAAAACTTACCAGCAGCCTTTCCAAAGTCGGCGCAGCGCGTCTTCTTGGCTGGTGTCCCCGCGATCAGATATCGCAATGGCTAGTTAAGCTTCAGGATATGTCCCGAAACCGTGTTCAATGGCAGTCTTGTACTAAGCATCTTCTTGGAGTGTTTGCTTAACCTTGTATGTTGTCAAGCGGACTGACGAGAAAAGCTTGTTATGATGCATGACAGTGAAAGCCGCAAGGAAGCTGCCATGCCGACGTCGCTCTACTCGTTCACGAAACTTGTTTGAAGGCATGTTCCATTCGAGTTTGTTTGTGCTTACTCTTCTATAGAATCCGTAGCTATTTAAGTCCCACCCTTCCCCATCTTTTAGGATTTTACTTTTTCATGGTTGTGTGGCAGTTAAGCATTCGGCACGTACTACGGGGGGAATGCTGTCTGTGATGATGATGATGAACACTGTGAAAACACATGAACCACGATGCACACAAACTGATGCGGTTAATCTTATCGACTTGAACAAAATATCAGTAATTGCACGACCGGTTTCGTGCTGTTTGCACTCATCAGGTAGGGGCCTACGATCAGGATCGGCGTGCCATGAAACAAATGCCTAAAACTTTGCAAGTGAGAATTAAGCATTCGGTACATGCTAGCGGTGTAATGCTGTCTCTGATGATGAACCGGGTCGCAAAAATATGAGTACTGCGTGTCGATCTGATCAACAAAAGAAATGAAACCCGTAAGACGACAATCTCCAAACATCCTCACCAAACAACGCAGTCTAGAGAGTAAAAAAGATAAACGCACACGAGTAGAAGTCTACAACCGGCGCATAAGTGTAGATCATTCAAATCCAAGCATAGAGACTTGCGAAGGCAGAGATGATCTAAATGATAAACCACATGAGACGAGTGGAAATTGTATTCGTCAAGTTTTCGATACATGTAGCAGGGTGGTAAGAAAGCGTTGGCCATAAAAATCGGTAGACGGATAAAATAGCACGGATGGACATGAGCGTTTAGCAATCATAAAACGGGGCACACGCCGCAATCTCGAGGCTCAAATTAAACTCGTGGTCAAATCACATGCCACCAGCTGTTGTTTGATCTGCTCGTGAAGTTTGGTAGCTTGCGAATCACACATTTCTAACGATTCCAGAACGACCGCTTCCATTCGACTCATCGTATCCAAGCAGACGCCCACCATTTGGAAGTACATCGATTTGAGACGACTCTCCAACTGTTCAATACGTGCATCCTTCTCAGCCAACTGACGATCGAGTTTGGTCAATTGCGTGGCTGATTGCGCTTTGACAGCTTCCAATTCACGACTGAGCTTGTTGATGGTGGAGCGGTTCTCATTGGACCGAAGTATGAACAAACGTTGCAACATTTGGTATTGCGTATTGATGCATGCGGTTGCAAATTTAGCGTCCACTTCGAGGGCAGCGATTGTTTCGTTGGCAAACAAGGCATTCTTCTCGGCCAACTTCCGACCAGACGAACACGTACTAAGTTGGGCGTTTAAAAAGGAATTCTTCAAAGTGAGATATTCCCGCAAATTATGCAACTCGGTCAAGTCGACTGGCTGCTCTTCGATTTTAGAGGTTCTCTTCGATAAGCGTTTACGTCTGGTTTGACCCTCCATGAGCGAGCGGAGTAGAGAATAAAGACACACACAGACTATCCTTGAACTTTGATTGATTCGATAATGATTCAAAAATCACGTGAGACCAGATTGACTAATTGAAGAGTTCAGGTAACAGAGTTGAAGTGAACGCGGAAGCGAATGACATCTAGGTTCTGGTTCATTAGGACGAAATCAGCATATACTTTTCGAAATGAGTAAAGGCGACGACGATACACTGATCCACGATGTGAATGTACCAACATTGTATAACATAAAAACAGAGGCAATGCATGGTTAAGATGGGTAATTTTTCGGAGCGAGTCAAGATTACCCATTCAGGTGACATCATAGTTCTTCACAGTCTTCAAGGGTTCAACCAGTTTTGTAAGTTATATCCATACACTTGTAGAGTCTGTAAAGCTAGCCTGTGTTTCATCTTGGTCTAGGCAAACTGATAGTATCTTAGTACATGCAGTCTATAACTGTGCGTCACTTTGAACGGATCCAGGCTTTTCATTTCATAAATGTTTCATCTTGATAACAATTCTGAGTGATTGTACTGCTGGGAGCAAACGATAAGTGATATATTCTGAGTAGGAGCACTGGGAAAGGGTTCCGTCTAGGTTTAACCCATGGCCGTTAAACATCCCCGACCAGTAAAATACGTGGAAAGGATTATCCTCTAGGTTCAGCTAGAGAATTCAATCTAACAGACGTAGTTGAAAAATGTTTTGGATCTCCCCTCGATCGCTTACACAGACAGGGCATCGAAGTTGATACAAAGACCATGAAATGATTCACTTAAACTCACTTTTACTAACCAAAGAAGCAGCAAAAAGAAGTAATGACATCGAACGATCTACCAAATGACGACCTGCGTATAAATAGGGTGCATATTTTCCAATTTAGTTGCAATAATTTCCATCAAGACTCACTGAACCAGATGATTTCGGATGTGACGTGTAAGTGCAGGGGATGTGAGCACCACAATACTTCGTTAATGATATTCATATTTGTCGTACACGACAGCTAGATGAATTTCAATACACGTCATACGATCTTGCATCGCCTTCGCGATTTGACACCTCACCTGGGATTCCTATACACTGGTCGTGAATGGAGTGCTAATTAATTACGGCAGCTCTTCTGACTACTGTTTTGCTCCAACTTGCGTTAGCAGCAATGTGTTACCTAAAACATGTCCCTATAGTTTGCTATCAACCTTATTTACTTGCGAATTCGAGGATAAATCCTCATTTGCAAATTGAAATTTAGCTTTCAATGTGGGGACTAAGCTAAGTCCCACAAGTGGTGCATTGCAGCACCGGTAACTGTTTGGAATATTTTTCAACATTCCAATAACAGCACGATGGTTAATTTTTTTATTTAAGCCAGATTTATATTAATAAGTAGTATATGACGTTCGAAAAGCAGGACGGAAGCACACAACCGGTTTCGCGGTTATTGCCGCTCATCAGGTATGCGTATCCGTGACCTGACATTCGAACGCCGATCTGACTTTGTGCTAAACCCAATTATTTGCGAATTCGAGGATAAATCTTCATTTGCAAATTGAAATTTAGCTTTCAATGTGGGGGACTAAGCTAAGTCCCGCAAGTGGTGCATTGCAGCACCGATAACTGTTTGGAATGTTGAAAAATGTTCCAAACAGTTACCGGTGCTGCAATGCACCACTTGTGGGACTTAGCTTAGTCCCCACATTGAAAGCTAAATTTCAATTGTGTAGTACTTTTGTGCTGTACGGTTAACATCGTGTTAAATTGATTGGCCATCAGTATTGAGTTGCATGCGGAAACACGTTGAGGTCTGACTACCTGACAGCATTCTAGCACACGTGCAGTCTCTGACTGTGCGACACTTTGCCTAGATCAGGTTTGTGCTTTAACATACAACTTCTATTTTCTTTATCATATCTGTCTAGGTGTAGGCAACCCGACAGATTCTTCGCCTACGTGCGGTGCTTTGAGTTGATTAGACTTGTGCTTTCATATGGACGAACATGCATGCATGCATACAAACATAAATTCATGCACATTCATTTATGCATACATGTATTCATTTATAAACGTCCTGAGGTTTAACCGAAAAATATTTTTCGAATCTGTATTTGAAAAACGAACCCTATTTCACGGTATCTTTCAGGTATAACTTTGTGTACTACTACATCAACAGTTATTATATTATATTATATTTGCACAATCTGATACAGATATAGTGCCGTTCAACATAAACAATGAGATGTACAAAGCGAGAAGGGGGGTACAAAGCGTTGTCATCGGCATCGTTGAACGTAGGCATGATACTATCCGGTTGCCTACACCGAAGTAGGGGAGATTTCGTTTAGGGGGTCCCACCCCGAGCCTTTACCCACAAGGCAGTGGAGCGAGAGAGGTTCGCACCGATCGGTGGCCGGTGACCGACGAAGCGGTTCATACGCCCTTTTCTGGGAATTTCCAGTTCGGAGCCCGATAACCCCGTTGATAGGTTGGTGACTTCAGTTTTTGCCTGTGCACCATACAGTGTCCTTGGATAGGACAAGAGGCAGTGACTTTTGGAGCGGCGAGTCACATCCGCCGCGTCGTGATGTCATCATTGGATTTTTGTGGCTTTTTATAGGGAGAACGCTTGCTAGGCGAAAACCCACCACATCCTCAGACACCACCGCCGAACCTTTCGCTGAGGTCGGAGAACCGAGCCCACCCAGCTGGTACCACGTGGAGGTATTTCGGCAAGCCAGCCAGTCGTGTTTACTGCACGGATGTGCAGCATTTCTGTGCTGTACGGCTAACATCGTGCTAAATTGATTGACCATCGGTAATGAGCTAGATGCTGAAACACGCTGGAGTCTCGCTACCATTTCTATTTCCGTTCCCATATCTTTCTAGACCTGGGCTACCTGACAGTATCTCAGCCCACGTACAGTCTCTGACTGTGCTGCACTTTGCCTGGATCAGGCTTGTGCTTTCATACCATACCAATAGTCGTGCTAAAGTAGCCCTTAAATCGGCCGTGCATAAAATTAATTTCTCCACATGTTTTTTTCTCATTTTTATGCAAAATGCATTATTTTTCGTGTCAACTGAAGCCAATTTTGGACGTGCAATTTTGAACGAATTACGAGGTATCGTGAGTTGTCGTGAAAATTAGTCCCAAAACTTTTGGTTACGGCATTTGCTAATAAACTGGATCACATGTTGAAATTATCAATCAAGACGGACAAGAAACATCATCAAATCGACAAATTGTAACTTGATGTCGGGACTTGTTGGTCAATTTTTTTTAAATTTTTTGGTGAAATTATTTTACCTGCTGAAAATTCGTGTATACGAATAAAGCCATTTACGAAACTTGCTTGAATGCATGTTCCATTCGAGGTGTAGGCACCTCATCCCAGTTTGTTTGTGCTTAGTCTTTTATAGAATCCGTAGCTATTTCAGTCCCATCCTTCCCCATCTTTGAGGATAGTAAAGGAAGGAAGGAAAACCCTGATTTTAAACTTCCGCTGCCTTGCGGGATACCCGATCGCGGGAAAGGCTTCGGGAGAAAACCCTGAGAGATTGGTAGACGGTTAGTTGGTGCACACCACCTTTTTCTGGCAACTCCCTGCTGCCTAGCAGGTCGCACTTGGTTGTGTAAAAGCTAGAGAAGCCACTTTGTACCCAAATTCCCAAGAATCTTCATTGAAGCCGACTCGTCCTCCAGGAGGAGATAATCGCACAAAAGAAAAGAAAGAAGTTAAGCATTCGATACATGCTACCGGTTTAATGCTGTCTCAGATGATAACTACATTTCCACTGCTTCACGACTCTTTAAGATTAATCTTACAACATCCCTCGAATGAAGTCAAACCGTTTGTGAAGCGTAAGTGTGGGGGATGTGAGCGAACCAAAACATTAATCACGTTACGTGTTCTGACTATTAAGTCACGTATGGCAAAACCTCTGTTCGAAGCGGAAGGTTACCGAAAACTATCAAATTTATTATCACGATGCGCTCATCGCTCTTGCAAGAGAAATTGCGTGAATGAGTCAACCATGATAAACCAAAAAACGCAACCAATGGTTTATATTCACTAAAAATGGGAACGCAGAACAGTTGAAAATCACAGAAACGGCATCAAACATCAAATTGAGAAACAAGATGACACAACGGAAACGTTAAATCGGATACACGTCAAAGTATGATGGTGGCTGGTGATAATGACAGCGTGGATAACATTTCATCGTTTGACGGAAAAGATAATGATTGATGTGGCCAGATTGCAACAATGTGCGATTGACAATGAGCTTGCGATAGAAAAACCGAAAACGCTAGTATAAAAGTGAGGATTTCACAAACCGTAGTCATGGTAACGTAGGAGTGAAAAATGGCAAGTTTGAGCTTGAGGAGATTTTTTTCGATTAGCCCGATATGAGTGTAAATTTTTCACAGAGAACGCATATTCTGGATAGCATCAATTAAGGGGATAGCCAGGGGGACGAAGTAAAGATGAAAAATAATCGGGCGACACGAATAAAAAATTCGCATGCCACATTATTAAGGGAATCGTTCGAGCGTGCATAATACAGTTTTGAACTGTACGGTAGGAAAATTTGTAATGAATCATTTAGAACAGCTTTTAATAACTTTCCTTTAATGATTACGGCTTCTGAATCGGTGGAGAACATATTCTAGTATATTACAGATTTGATTACCACATTCACAAGAAAATCCAAGTCATAATCTAACATAATGGGCAGTTACGTTCGGTTTTGTAAATTGAATAAGTTAAGGAGAGTGATACTTCAAAAGTAATAGATTCGATAGAATAGTAAGCACAGGCACACCGGGATGAGATTCATCAATGGCTAAAGAAATATGCGTTCAAGCAAGTATTGTGAACGAGTACAGCGACGACAGCTTCCTTTCATACACCATACATACAACCATACGAGCGAAATACAAAAACAAACACCAAAGGATGAGCGTCAAGAGAATTCCGGTCATATCACATAATAAAAAGCTAAATCATGGAGCAATTGTTTATTTAGAGACAACCTAAACCAAATGTGGTTTCAGCTGAACGAGTCAGACTCAGTGGGAGAGAGGAAGTGCGGAAGGATGATAATTTTGGTCACGAACCTTGAATGTTTAGCTCACATACGGCGAGTACCTTGGTAGAGCAGATGCAGGTACACATTTTGCGATCATACTCAACGCAGCAAGACATACTCAACCGATAATACGATCAATTCCAACACAAATATGATCACATGAATCATAGCTCATAGAGGAACAGGAGGTGCTAAAGCTAAGGAAGCTAAAGAAGAGTAAATAAAGACACTGAATTGGGGTGTCGATAACTCAAGTGCATTTATTGAAGGGTTTTAAAGGAGTCGAGTCGTGATAAATGGTTAAGAAAGCAATAACGGCAGCGAGTCTAAGATGAGATCTCACCTGCCGATTTCGTGACACGTAATGCTGCAAGATAATATGCTTAACAAACATGGTTCAGAATCAAGTAATGGGGGATTAACACAATCTGAAGACGACAAGCTGATGTTAAATACGAGACGATCGAAGGTCTTACAGAGGCAAACTTAATGAAATCAACACAAACACAAATTGATGAGGGTAAAATAACCGTCAGCTAGCTACCGTACTTTAAAGGTACATCTGAAGCGATAAATAAAATCTTGAACCAAAAGTCCATACATGTGACATGTAAAAGAGGGAAAACCATTCGCTCGCACCTCAAGTATAAGACACTTTTATCAAGCGTTACGAGCAGCATCTACAGAACCAAAGGATTGTAGTGGTATTTACACAGGCTAACTTCCGGGTAACTGATTACTAGAATCGAGAAACACCGAAAGCGTGTCCGAAGGCAACCCCGAGATGTGAGAGAATATCAATCCCTTATTCGTGATTCAGTCTTGCCAGAGCGCGTTTTAGATACGGATCACAGCGTCAATCTAGACAAGGCGGGAGTGGTAAGACGCGCTATTAAACCCCAAATCGAACACCTACATGCAAAGCGATCGAAATTGCTAAGCAAGGTCGACCTTCAGCCAATAAGGTGGCTGGGACAGAGATCTGTACAATCTGGCGCTCAGCACCGATGCAGTCTGACTGTGCGGCACTTTGCCTGGATCGAACTTGTGCTTTCATACATGCATACATACAGCACCGATGAAAACGTAAGCAGCTAATGCTCACCTTATACCTAATAGTTAATTAGATTTTTCCTTCAAAAATTGTTTAAACTTAACCCCATTAATTATGCACTTTTACGTATGAGGGGCACCGTTTCAAAAGACCTTGACCATGTTAACTTGTATTAGATTGATGTGAGTATTAAGCAAATAGACCACTGATTCTTATCATGTGTACTTGACTTGACATACCCTGATGTATGTATGAAAGCACAAGCCTGATCCAGGCAAAGTTCCGCACAGTCAGAGACTGCACGTGGGCTGAGATACTGTAAGGTTGCCCGGGTCTAGACAGATATGACAAAAGAAATAGAAAGAAAATAGAATAGAAATATAGTGAGACTCCACCGTGTTTCAGTATGTAGCTCACTACCGGTGACTAATCAATTTAGCACTATGTTAGCCGCACAGCACAGAAATACTGCACGATTGCACGTCCGTGCATACCCTAGGTTTACTATAGGCTGTTTCGCGCAGAAACTGCGTCAGAAGAGAAACATCACCAAAAATTTGCCCTAACTGCTTTGCATCCTGAATACTCGATTGGTCTCGAACATATTCCAATCAATTGCTGTCAATAAACATTTTAAATCAAATTCCATGAAAAGCATTGGACGGTGATAAGCCCTGGTGCGTTTTTTCAATAACATTAGACAAACTGGACAATCCGTGTAGCACCAACCTAAATACGACGGGCGTGACAGCACAGACGAGGTTTTCCACGGGATCAATGCACAAGTCAGCCCCCGTCAAATTCTCCGGTGATTGCCAGGAATGAGATACGATGCTAGAGGAGGGACGTGCCAACTCACGTAGGGTCGAAGCTGTCAATATGTCCAAGCTGAAAAGACAAATAGAATGGATCTTCATGAGTGAGGATTAGCTGACTGCTAAACTGACAAGCATCGAATGACGATCTAGATAATCAGAAAAAGCGCCAGGGAAAGTAGAAATGGGTAGATGAAGAAGGAGCTCAATAGAAAAACCGAAGCGGAGCGGTGGAATAGAATTTTTAGGTTTGCTAACACGTTGTATCTTATGTGAATGACAGCAAGATGGGCAAAATCTGGAGTAACAGGATAGGCTAAACTTGAAACCAATTATCGATTTTCAGAAAAGATTGAAGACCAATACATAGTTCCAACATTACACTAGTAGTGAGCTGCATGCTGAAACACGCTGGAGTCTCACTACCATCTTTATTCTCGATTTCTCATATCTGTCTAGGCTTGGGCAACCTGACAGTAATATCGCCCACGTGCAGCCTCTGAGTGTGCGGCATTTTGTCCGGATCAGGCTTGTGGTTTCACACCATCCAACATTACAACAGGCCACATATACATGCACCCTGGAGTCTAAATCACTAACCACTCTTACCGTATGACTAGTGCAAGGGAAAGAGGGAGAAATGATCAACGATCGTTAGGTGTACATGAATGATCTGCAGTACTTATATTAACACCGTGCTAATTGATTTGTCAATGGGTCTGAGCTACATGTGGGAACCCGCTACACTCTACAATGCCATTTCCTTTATATCTGGCCAGGCCTTTGCATGCTGACAATATATAACTCTAATGCAGTCTCTTACCACTAGTAATAATAATAATAACAAGGAAAAGAATATTTGAGGTGAAAGATTGGCAGCCATGTGCTTTTACTCACCGTCTGGGCATCACTAAGTGCAATCGGCACCACAGATTGACCAGGGTGCAAAGAAACCTTCGGTTGTTCGCTAGCACTGGGTGAGATCGCGTGGTGATCATGAAACGTACGGCAGTGGATCCCAGCACAGTACCGAATGGGAGTAGAGTAACGGTCGGGGCGCGATTGAGTTGTTGAATCAAACGAATGAGATGTCTACTCGCGGCGAATGGGATCCCCGACACCGGAAGCTGGGCAACATCATCGGGAATTTCAGCCAGTGCTTCGTGAAACGCTGGAATAGTTGGTAGAGAGATGAGGCAACGTAAGGATATTTCATGTGGGAACATATAATAAGAGGGTTAAGTATGAATATGCAAAAGGATGTGCAATCTGACAGATGTGCAATCGTACAGCACGTCGTGCTGTGCGGCAAACTCCGTGCTAAATTGATTGTCCAGAGGCGGTGAGCTGCATGCTGAAACAGGCTGGTCTGACTACCATTTCCTGTTCTTTTTTATCCCTCATATCTGTCTAGGCCTGGGCAACCTGGCAGTATCTTAGCCCACATGCAGTCTATGACTGTACGGCACTTTGCCTGGATCAGGCTTGTGCTTTCATACTGCGAAAGGGGTTAATAATGCGATACAGTTAGACAGATTTGGATAACAGCGACTTGGAGGAAAATACCCTATCATCGTCAGCTTAGGACTGAACATGCAATATCATCAAACTCACTGCAAACGGGCGGAAAGACTGCCTGATCGCTTACAAAGAAACAGTACAATAACTAACAAAAAGGCTAGAAAACAAGTGGAATCGCTTACACTATACAAATTACAAATTGAACAATACTCATTGTTACGAACTCCTAAACCGCATCCAAACAGTAAACAACGATTCATTACCCAACAGCACGTGCAGTTAAAATTCAAAGGTAAAATGTTAAAATACAATGGGGAAACATTCGTCCAACTTTGTGTACGCAAACACACAAGATTCCTCAAAATGTACGGAAATAATCACGCGTTTTTTGCCGACAAAAACTCGACCAAAGCAACAATTCAATCAAACTCGTCCACTCGTTACAACCGTACCCCCGACGATGGTGGTGGTGGACTGACAAAGCAATAATGAAGTCACACCACACAATCAGTGAATACAATCAAATTTGAAATTCTCCGGAGCCAAAAACGAAATTGGGTGCGCGAAAACAAAACTTGCCTTGATCGAGTTCGACAGGTGTACAAATGATGGATAAATCCGGGGCGGTGTGGGATTCGTTAGGATCTGACGTGTGGTCACAAAACCAGATCGGGTCCAACAGGAGTTCGTCTTGAATCATGAGCTCGCCAACAGTCAGATGAGGGAAGTGGTTGGTAACCAATCTGGGGGAAAATGAAAATGAAATGTTTCGGTGAATTGGAACGGGAGACGAAACGGGGAAATAAGGGAAAATCAACAGGAGCATCGCGCTGTCCGATCGAATAGAATAGAATCCAATTGCAAATATTGAGGCTACGTTTGTTTCATGCCTGGAAGAGGCTTGTCCGATGAATTGAGAGCGAATTGGAAGTAGAAAGACTAACGACAACTGAATTCATTAAGCTGAGTCTTAAGGTTTTGGAGTAAAGACATGACAGCCAAAACTCATCAACATCATCGGGGGAGTCAGGAGCAAATACTGAATGCTTAATTGCTGCAGAGTTATGACAAACCTGAATAGACGAAGAAGGGCGGGGCTCGAAAAGCGACCAGTAAACACAAAAAACTGGGGAGATGTGCCATAACTTGAATAAAACGTGCAGCTAAATGAGTGTTGTCAACGCGTAGAGCGACATGAGTACGATAGATTATTTTGGCATACACCGCCATATATCGTAACAAGTTATTGTTGCCACTCGTTTGACAGCATAAAATAATGAGCGAAAACTCAGAGAAGACATTTAAAACGAAACCCCCACCGAACACAGTTTTGAGGTACATCTGCAAGCGTACCCATCCAATGCGACATTGACTCACAAGGACTTCAGCCCAGGAGACGGAATCTACACGCGTACTAGTTAGTGGCTTTAGCTGCGGATGTCATATGGCGGGCAGACCATCCCAGGTTCTACACTAAAAGGGATGCGGCTTTAAAAAGAACCTCCGTTTCTGAAGTTGATGATCCGGCATCTGCAAAACGTGACCTAAACTGGTCTAGGTTGAACTGATACATTATAGCCATTACAACGAAAAAAATTTAGGACAAAAATATAGTTGCGCAGCAGTCAACACAAACGAGCTAAGGGTTGGATGCCGTATTTGCGTAAATACCAACTTTCGAATTTGTTAAACAATACAGTGTAACTCTCATTTTGTAGACAGTAACAGTGCGTTCTGGCGCAAAAAGGATTACTTATACACCCTGCTCGTCACTCCTAGGCGCAGACATTGAGTATGCGGAAACACGGGAAATTGTCGGTCAAGAATGAGATGATGCACACTTTTCCCATGGGAATGGAGTAAGTAAAGCCAAATAATGGCTGGAATGTCCGAGGATTAACGACGAAGTGATGTATAAATTGACCAAGCACCAGAGTTACATGAGAATAATGAGTGACTAGAGACAACTACAATTCCATCGCCAAAATAGTTACTCAAATTAAATAAGGAAAACAAAACCATGCTACAGAAACCACGAACAATAATACTGTTAGATAATTGGAGTGTCCAGTTATGTGCAACAGATGCGAAGTCTACGTGGAACACAGCAGTGGAATAAAACTTGGATCTCTTAAATCTGAGATATTTATTAAAGTAATTTGTGAGAATAAAAATAGAAAGGGTCAATGTTTGGTTGCTGTTTTCATCCCAAGCACGCAACTATCGGTTTCCAGTTGCTCAGTATTATATCAAATAAATTACAAGACTGTATGCGTGAAATCACAAGCCGAGATCCAAGACAGCAAAACTAAGTACAGACTGCTTTGAAAAATAGACATGATGTAGATCTATTGGGTGAGCCATTTGTGCATCAGGCAAAAAACTTCCATTTTCTTCGGTACATTTAAATCGCCCGACTCAGCCATTTCAACAAACTTTCATCGGTCTCCGTGTGCACTCACCTAGGTGTCAGCTGTTTTTCTTTGTCTCAACTGTCTCAGCAACCCACTGTCCCACAGACTAATCTGTACCTTCGCACGTTCACCTTGTTGTTGTCATATAAATACAAACCAAGTCCACCACGAAATTCACACACTGGGCACTTGGACTTCCGCTCAATGTACCATTCTAGCCTTGTTATGTTTTCCTGACTGTCGGGTTAAGAACAACGCATCGATTAATAGAACGCAACAACTGTCTCCGCTACAACAATTTGGCGACGGGGCAATTTATCATAACCAGATATTTTTAATATTGAACATAAATAACCTAGAATAAGGGCTTGACAACACAACTAAGTATCCCAGAACCAAGCTGGGACCATCACTACGATTACGGGTTACATAATTAGCTAGGCTACAATGAAAGATAAATTCAACATCGTGGAGAATTAAAAACACATGGAACTCACTGCAACAAACGAGGATACAACGGAGTATATTCGGTCAAATGTGTCCTGGCGTACTCCATCAAATACGTGATTGGGATCCGGTCCCAAAATTGCTCCGTATACGTGCAAAGCGGAAGGTCTGAGGCGGAATCTGGAAGTAGGAACAAATACGGCGAGTTTAGCGATCAACTCGATCACCATGCGAGCCCGGTGAATGGCGCCAATGACTTCACATCCTGCAGCATTCGTACATCAGACGAGAGTCATAATGAAACAGATACGGGTGAGTTTGAGGCAGCCACCTCTAAAAAGCGGCATAGGATGTGATATATCAACATTACGAGGCATCGAGGTTCAACATGGGTGATTGACTTTCAAATGACCGAAACAAAATCGAAGGACTTTATCAATTTAGATCACTTGAAACCATACCATCCAGCAAAAATAGGATACGTCCGACAGAAATGAGATTCTTAGCGGTGAATTACGTCGCCTGAATTGGCGGTTGTTCGGATAACAAGATTAACGACGACGAAAATACGCTAGTTGAGCAGACATTTTGAGAATAATTTCAAACAATGTGTTAATTAACCGAAAACCGAGCACCGAATGGATAACATTTGCA
This sequence comes from Atriophallophorus winterbourni, assembly GCA_013407085.1. Lineage (NCBI taxonomy): Eukaryota > Metazoa > Platyhelminthes > Trematoda > Plagiorchiida > Microphallidae > Atriophallophorus > Atriophallophorus winterbourni. The sequence continues at coordinate 37,228 of JACCGJ010000053.1, forward strand.
ATAAATCTATCGTTGAATAAAAGGGCGAGCTGTTTTGTAAAACGGAAAAATTACCACCGATAAAAACTCTAGCACATCCACGTGTTTCCGGTCAATGTTGGACGGAAGTAATCAAAGAATACGCATCTGTTATCAAGCAAAAAAATCTCGCACATACAAGGAATTAAATTTTAAGTGTTTAGTGTACAAATGTGAACAGGTGTGGCACCAAACAAATGCAAAGCGGAGCATCTTAATTTGTGCCCCTGCAAATTTACGATTCATGACAAGATTTCGCACAGCAAGTAATCATCGAACGAGATAATTAGAATTGAGCGTAGCATGTCATGGCATAAAAAGTGAGTGATGAAAATAGTTGACCGCCGACTTTAATGACATATTTGCAGTCGTTAAAACAGGCGTAAAACTAGGTATTAGCAATACTGTCTTCCAAAGGTCGGAAATGGCAATTATGTCTATTTAACAACTCATTCACTGATTTAGGGCTCACCGAATCGAAACTTACTGATGCCGACACATAGCTAAAAACCAGTTGTAGTACAGAAGATCTGAGCACTACTACAATTGATTTGATCGATTGACTGAGATCTACTGCGTGGATCGGTAGTTTAGAGGTTGGTTATGCCAATCTGATTAACAAGGGCTTACTATATATCAAGTATTTCGTGTATGTATGAAATCACAAGTCTGATCTAGCATCGCAGAGCCGCAGACTACACGTAGGCTAAGATT
>JACCGJ010000053.1:38959-50811 GCA_013407085.1 Atriophallophorus winterbourni
GAATACTCGATTGGTCCCAAACATATTCCAATCAATTGCTGTCAATAAACATTTTAAATCAAATTCCATGAAAAGCATTAGACGGTGGTAAGCCCTGGTGCATTGTTTCAGTAGCATCAGACAAACTGGACAATCCGTGTAGCACCAACCTAAATACGACAGGCGTCACTGCACAGACGAGGTTTTCCACGGGATCAATGCACAAGTCAGCGCCCGTCAAATTCTCCGGTGATTGCCAGGAATGAGACACGATGCTAGAGGAGGAGGGACGTGCCAACTCACGTAGCGTCGAAGCCGTCAAAATGTCCAAACTGAAAAGACAAATAGAATGGATCTTCATGAGTGAGGATTAGTTGACTGCTAAACTGACAAACATCGAATGACGATCTAGATAATCAGAAAAAGCGCCAGGGAAAGTAGAACTGTATAGTTAAAGAAGCAGCTCAATAGAAAAACCGAAGCGGAGCGGTGGAATAGAATTTTAGGTTTGCTAACACGTTGTATCTTATGTGAATGACAGCAAGATGGAAAAAATCTGGAGTAACGGGATAGGCTAGAACTTAAAACCAATTATCGATTTTCAGAAAAGATTGAAGGCCAATACATAGTTCAGACATTACACTAGTGGTGAGCTGCATGCTGAAAGACGCTGGAGTCTCACTACCATCTTTATTCTCGATTTCTCATATATGTCTAGGCTTGGGCAACCTGACAGTAATATCACCCACGTGCAGCCTCTGACTGTCCGGCATTTTGCCTGGATCAGGATTGTGCTTTCATACCATCCAACATTACAACAGGCCACATATACGCGCACTCTGGAGTCTATATCACTAACCACTCTTACCAAAGGACTAGTGCAAGGTAAAGAGGGAGAAATGATCAACGATCGTTAGGTGTACATGAATGATCTGCAGTACTGACATTAACACCATGCTAATTGATTTGTCATTGGCGCTGAGCTACATACGGGAACACGCTACACTCTAAAATTCCATTTCATTTATATCAGGCCAGGCCTGTGCATGCTGACAGTATATAACTCTAATACAGTCTCTTACTACTAGTACTAATAATAACAAGGAAGAGAATATTTGAGGTAAAAGAATGGCAGCCATGTGCTTTTACTCACCGTCTGGGCATCACCAAGTGCAATCGGCACCACAGATTGACCAGAGTGCAAAGAAACCTTCGGTTGTTCGCTAACACTGGGTGAGATCGCGTGGTGATCATGAAACGTACGGCAGTGGATCCCAGCACCGTCCCGAATGGGAGTAGAGTAACGGTCGGGGCGCGATTGAGTTGTTGAATCAAACGAATGAGATGTCTACTCGCGGCGAATGGGATCCCTGACACCGGAAGCTGGGTAACATCATCGGGAATTTCAGCCAGTGCTTCGTGAAACGCTGGAATAGTTGGTAGAGAGATGAGGCAACGTAAGGATATTTCACGTGGGAACATATAATAAGAGGGTTAAGTTTGAATCTGCAAAAGGGGATCATAATGTATGGATGGATGAAAGCACAAGCCTGATCCAAGCCTGCCGCACAGTCAGAGACTGCACGTGGGTGATATTACTGTCAGGTTGCCCAGGCCTAGGCAGATATGAGGGGGAAATAGGGGATCATAATGCGATACAGTTAGGCAGATTTGAATAACATTGACTTGGAGGAAAAGACCATATCATCGTCGACTTAGGACTGAACATGCAATATAATCAAACTCACTGCAAACGGGCGCTTACACGGAAACAGTAGAATAACTAACACAAAAGATAGAAAACAAGCGGAATCGAATGCACTATACCGCATTAAGTTTTCAGGGAAATTACAAATTGAACAATACTCATTGTTACGGACTCTTAAACCGCATTCCAACAGTAAACAATGATTGATTATCCAACAGAACGTGCAGTTAAAATTCAAAGGTAAAATACAATGGGGAAACATTTGTACAATTTTGCGGACGCGAACACACAAGATTCCTCAAAATGTACGGAAATAATCACGCGTTTTTTGCCGACAAAACCCCGGACCAAAGCAACAATTCAATCAAACTCGTCCACTCGTTACAACCGTACCCCCGACGATGGTGGTGGTGGTGGACTAACAAAGCAATAATGAAGTCACACCACACAATCAGTGAATACAATCAAATTTGAAATTCTCCGGAGCCAAAAACGAAATTGGGTGCGCGAAAACAAAACTTGCCTTGATCGAGTTCGACAGGTGTACAAATGATGGATAAATCCGGGGCGGTGTGGGGTTCGTTAGGTTCTGACGTGTGGTCACAAAACCAAATCGGATCCAACAGGAGTTCGTCTTGAATCATGAGCTCGCCCACAGTCAGATGAGGGAAGTGGTTGGTAACCAATCTGGGGAAAAATGAAAATGAAATGTTTCGGTGAATTGGAACGGGAGACGAAAGGGGGAAATAAGGGAAAATCAACAGGAGCATCGCGCTGTCCGATCGAATGGAATGGAAACACAGCAAAGTATCCCAGAACCACGATGGGAAGTGACCATCACTACGATTACGGGTTACATAATTAGCTAGGCTATAATGAAAGATAAATTCAACATCGTGGAGAATTAAAAACACATGGAACTCACTGCAACAAACGAGGATACAACGGAGTATATTCAGTCAAATGTGTCCTGGCGTACTCCATCAAATAAGTGATTGGAATCCGGTCCCAAAATTGCTCCGTATACGTGCAAAGCGGAAGGTCTGAGGCGGAATCTGGAAGTAGGAACAAATACGGTAAGTTTAGCGATCAACTCGCTCACCATGCAAGCCCGGTGAATGGCGCCAATGACTCTACATCCTGCAGCACTCGTACATTGGACGATAGTCATAATGAAACAAACATGGGTGAGTTTGAGGCAGCCACTTCTAAAAAGCAGCATAGGATGTGATATATCAGCATCATCAGACATCGAGGTTCAACATGGGTGATTGACTTTCAAATGACCGAAACAAAATCGAAGGACTTTATCAATTTAGATCAATTGAAACCATATCATCCAGCAAAAATAGGATACGTCCGACAGAAATGAGATTCTTCGCGGTGAATTACGTCGTCTGAATTGGCGGTTGTTCGGATAACAAGATTAACGACGACGAAAACACGCTAGTTGAGCAGAAATTTTGAGAATCTTTTCAAACAATGTGTTAATTAACCGAAAACCGAGCACCGAATGGATAACATTTTCAATAAATCTATCGTTGAATAAAAGGGCGAGCTGTTTTGTAAAACGGAAAAATTACCACCGATAAAAACTCTAGCACAACATCCACGTGTTTCCGGTCGATGTTGGATGGAAGTAATCAAAGAATACGCATCTGTTATCAAGCGAAAAAATCTCGCACATACAGGGAATTAAATTTTAAGTGTTTAGTGTACAAATGTGAACAGGTGTGGCACCAAACAAATGCATCTTAATTTGTGTCCCTGCAAATTTACGATTCATGACAAGTAATCTGCAAGTCATTAGAATCATTAGAATTGAGCGTATCAGGTCATGGCATAAAAAGTGAGGGATGAAAATAGTTGAACGCCGACTTTAATGACATATTTGCAGTCGTTTAAACAGGAGTAAAACTAGGTATTAGCAATACTGTCTTCCAAAGGTCGGATATGGCAATGATCTCTATTTAACAACTCATCCACTGATTTAAGGCTCACCGAATCGAAACTTACTGCATCCAACTGATGTCGACAAACAGCTAAAAACCAGTTGTGGCACAGAAGATCTGAGCACTACTACAATTGATTTGATCTATTGACTGGAGCTGCTTGGTCTACGATCGGTTTACGGATGACGCACGTGGGACCGGACCTGGCTTAAAATCTGTGCGGATGTCGCTTCTAACCGCCGAGTGTGGGTGGCTGCAATCCGTGACGTCAACGAAGCCGACTCATCCTCCAGGAGGAGATAATCGCACAAAAGTAAAAGTAAAGTAAAGTATTGACTGAGATCCACTGCGTTTATAGGTCGCTCAGAGGTTGGTTATGCCAATCTGATTAACAGTATCCTAATATTTATCCAGTATTTCATGTATTTATGTATGCATGAAGCCTGATCTAGTATCACAGAGCCGCAGACTACACGTAGGCTAAGATTCTATCTGGTTGTTCAGGCCTAAACAGATATGAGAGTACAATAGAAACGCCAGTGAGACTCCAGCGTGGTTTTGCATGCAGCCAATCAATTTAGCATGGTGCTGGCTGTACACCACAGAAGTACTGCACGATTGTACATCCGTGCAGTGTTTCATGGCTCACTGAAAAACTGCCTTCACGTGGGGAGGACAAACAGCTAGAAACCAATTGTGGTGTGTATGTGCAGTAAATGTAAGTACCCAAAAATCGCCAGGTATATTTTGTTCTTGATTTCACATTAATTGCAATTCAAAAGCAATTGTATGCGAAAACAGACAAGCGAGTTTCCCAAGCAGTGAAATTAAACGAAATAAAGCCAAGTGATTGATATAAGGCAGAGCGGGAATCAGATAAACAATAGACATTTAAGATTAGACAGGATTAATGGCCTTATCGATTGTTTTATTGAATAAACAATGCAGATCCTTGCGGGTGTAAGTGCGTACGAAACTAACGAGGCTGTTATTGGTGACAACAACAAATTTAGTGTCTCCCATCGCACGAGGTGAAATATTCCCGCTAAAACTCAATTTCGGAATACACCAAAGTTCGTGTGAGTAGATCAGAATGAAATTAAATTATTCGACTCACTCAGTCGAAGTACCAAATCGAAATGGAACACATAGTACGACATGAGACGGACCACCATGTGTAAGCACCGGAAGAATTGGTGAACACGGGCGATCCATGAACAGAAACAGACCGTGAAAATCAATGGACGATGAAACCTAATTATTTACCCAACCAATTTTCCCAGCGCAAACTCGAAAAAAACCCGGGGTTTAACTGACGTTGGCGAAAATTGCAAGCCAGTCATTAGATTCCATCGAAAATGTGAAATAGAATAGACGGAGATTGGAAGAATGTGCGTGACTGAAGAGGTGTCAGAAAGCGAGAGAGAGCGCGAGCGAGCAAGGACGGCTGCACATAAATCAATCAAAGAGTAATTGGAAGAGGCCATTTAAAGTGCGAAAAAATACCGCCGGAATATTCCAATATTTTATTCGACTATGGGTTAAAAAACACATGAGGACAAATTGAAACATTTCATACTCCGAGACAAAGTTGACATTCCAAAAGTAAATTAGCAAGTAAATCAGACTGCAGTAATTAACCGTGAAGCGTCATGCAACCGGGTCCTTCGTTTGAATGAAACAAATTGAACAGTTATGAACATCCAGCATGTGAACGCCTTGCTGAAGTTGTTTAGCAAATATTCAGTATGAAATGAATGAGATGTTGCAGATAAAATAAGTTGTTTTTATGCGAACAGACAAGCAATACCCAAATCGATCGTGCGGTGAACATTAAGACGGATAGGTACAAAGAAATGTCAGGCAAACAAGATTGAAGGTATCAGAATTGCGAATTGACGAGGGTATGCAAGTGATTAGGAGACTTTATTGAAACGAGCAAAGGGGGGGTGAAAGGATTAAGAAGGCATGCGGAGAGTAGGGTTGTAAATAGGACACACACTATAATGGCAGAGACGATGAGTGGATAGCTCCCTTTACAGTAACTATCCATCAAACAAAGAAAGAAAATGGTCACTGTTTGAGAAAGAAGGCGACCATGTAGTATTTGATTATAAAATATTCATCACTAAGAATTGTGGATGCAGTTTAATTCATTTGACGAAAAAATTGAGGTGCCAGCAGTAAAGCAAAATTACAAACATCCAGCGACTCATAAGCATAACCGCGTTAAGACCTGTACACACCAGAAACACAAACATTACAGCTGCACCGGCTTCCGAGTCTACAACACTCCTCATCAAAAGTGTGTAAGAAAAGTAAAAACCTACACACATACGGAAACCCGTTACCAATTCAACCGAAACTTAATTACTGGATTTCAAATGGATTTGAGATGGGAGTATAAATAACCGGCAAACATGGTATATAGACTATATACTTATGCCATATGTGCTCGTGATATACATCCATGGTCGACATTGAACAGGAGGAGGCCAACAGACAGACATACTTATACTTGTTGTTGGCTTCCTTCGGTCGGTGTCGACCATGAATGTACAGCACAAGCGCATTAGGGGTTTCATGCTCCGCAGCTTCTAGAATGACTAAAGAGTCCGATTCGGCAGTGACAATCTCTCCCGCGGCGCTCAAAGCGATAGGCAGTACTTAGACAATCGGCGTCAGTTGCACGCAGAACAGAGTTGTATCTGCACTTACCAGCTTCGACATGACCCTTTACACAGTGCCTCGAAAGTGAGCAAGTTCTTCCCAACTCGTACGGTCAATGCCGAGAACTTTGCACACGTCTTGGTAACGCACTTATACTATACCCATATTAAAACTAGTCTCTATATTGCAGTCTGACTGTGCGGCACTTTGCCTGGATCAGGCTTGTGCTTTCACACCATACCATATACTACAAAAGAAGGTATGTAGTTACGCAATACAAAAATCGAAATCGGCAGATAACACGGAGATAGCTTTGGAATTCAAAATGCTACCAGTTCACAAATTGTTCAATGTGCTTTCAATCGGTTGGATAATCACAGACACCCTCATGAGAACATGCTAAACAAGCTGTAGATTAAAGACAGCATACTACCGGGTGATAGCATGAAGATCTATATCACTATAGCAATTTAATACTCGAAATCGTAAAAAGAAAATGTCGTATTTGCAGAGTAAACAAAGATTGAAACAAACAAAATAACACACCTAGCGGTTAGCGTATTCTCTAGCCGAACTTCAATAATGTGCAAAAGTCATCAATCACCGATGACAAGATCGCTCCGTTTTGATTGATGACTACATGAACATACGCTAATTTATCGTGATAAAACGAAATGCATCTTCCAGTCGGGAATTCATCATCGGCAAAAGGAAAAATGCCAAGCAACTTGGTTCTGTTCCGAGGGATTTTCACCGAAATGAAATATTGTTGGGACCAACGGTAATATGAAGTGCCGGTGCGAAAATTACAAGATTTATGACGAATCGACTTGTCGGACCAAGTGTGTCAATAAGGAGGGAGAATATATTCGGAAAAAAATTGTTCACAAATATATAACACACCGAGCGCACGCTAATGCAGTCGGATGAAATAACTATTCGTAAAAGCACAGTAAGAGTGGTCAGCTACACCACGTATTCCTTATATCCAATTTGCAGAAGACCTTGAGCATAAGGTCAAACAAAGCGCTGATAAAAGTAGCATACAAAAACAACACATCTGGATCGATATTGATTCTCTCAGAACAATGTGGGTGGTGGACTCATTCAAACAACGCTGATCACAAACCTACATTTCACGCAGATGATGACATTATACTCGAACACACTTCACGTGGCAATTCAATCAGATGCACATCACTATGCAGCACCCAGTCGATTATCAAAGTTTGACCGGTGCACGAGTTCATTTTAGCGGCTAGCAGCGGAGGCCAACCTTCCAAATTCGGGAACGACGTCTCCAAAGTCAACAATCACGTCCAAGATCAATTGTCAAGCGCTATCAGACGACTATGAACCACAGACCCAGTCTATCCGGAGATCGTTTAGTCGATCCTAAGATCCAAAAAGTTTTGTAAAACGCCAATTGATGAAGGTAAAATACCCGTCAGAAAAATCGGAGAAAAAATGGCGAGATACAGTTTGTATACCATATGTGAAAAGTACATCTGAAGCGATACGTAGAACCTTGAACCAGGCGGCCATACGCTTAACATATAAGAAAGGGAAAACTATGCGTTCGGTTCTGATGCATATCAAGGATAAGACGCCTTTATCTAGCGTTACGAACAGCATCTACAGAATCAACTGTAAGGACTGTTCGGGTGTTTACATAGGGCAGACTTCCAGGGAAATTCACACTAGAATCGAAGAACACCTAAAACGTGTCCGGAGACAGCCCCGGGATGCGAGGGAATATCAATCCCTTATTCGTGATTCCGACTTGGCGGAGCACGTTTTAGATACGGGCCACAGCGTCGATCTAGACAATGTGGCAATATTGAGACGCGGTATTAAACCGTATAGCGAACGAATACATGCGGAGGCGGTCGAAATTGCCAAGGCTGGCGGTCAATAAGGTGGATGGGGCAGAAATCTCCACAATCTGGCGCTCGGCACTGATGCGAAAGTAAATAGTTGTTATTCACCTTATACCTAGTAGTTAATTACATTTTTGTTTTTCTTCAAAAACAGCTTAACCTTAGCCCCGTTAGTGATGGACATTTACGCATGTGGGCCGCTGTGTCAACTGACCTTGACCGTGTTCACTCGTAGTAGATTGATGTGGATACAAACTAGTAGAAAAATCGACCATTGATCCTGGTCATTCCCACGAGACGTGACACAGCGTAGGCTGTTTAGCTGTAAGGTCAAATAAGTGGTGGTGGGTTGACTACTACTTAATCATGTTCCTTGTCCTGACTATCACCCTTGGTCTGACGAAGCTTCTGTGTCAGAAGTGAAACGTTACCCAAAACTGCTCTAACTGATTGCACTCAAATTATTTTCCATTATGAATACACGATCGGTCCCAAACATCTTCCAATCGATTGCTGATACCGATACCATATAACTTTGGAATAGATTCATTTTCTATGTTATAGAGAAAACCCACGGTAGAAGAAGCGAAAACTTAAGATATACGTCTAGATTGCGCAACCCAGCGTACTAATGGCTTCTGTTGTTGTTGTTGTATCTGATTAGAAGCCTTGCCTGCTTGCATGTGTCTCTACATTCAATAATTTACTAAACATTCACTATAAGGGAATATTAGAGTAGCACCGAAAACACCCGCAAAACAAAAACACATAATCCAACTTCGAACGAGTATACTCGCGAAATAAGTGTACCGTGAGTTTAGTTTTCGATTTATGTAACTGAATGTCATTTGATGAAAATGGTCACGAACGAGAGACAGAGAAATTGCAGATCAATTGATGTAGTGGTAGGGAAAGAAAATATTAATAAATACCGATCAGTCTGCCTTTCGTCGAGAAGTTAGGGAGTGGAATAAATTGTAAAATAAGCGAAGCGAAAAGAGAAACCGCGGAGTTCAAAAATTGATCACGAATTATACGCAGAATAAGTTAGAGAAGAGAGCTTCGAAGAATATACGAAACGACATTCTGTTCAAATCGTAACTAGGACCATAGGAAAATGGTTCTAAACGTCATATTAGTGAATTGCACGGATGTGCAATCGTGCAGTACTTTGTGCTGTGCGGCTAACACCGTGTTAAATTCATTGGCCAGAGGTAGTGAGCTGCATGATGAAACAAGCTGGAGTTTCACTACCATTTCCGGTTATTTTTTCTTCATCATATCTGTCTAGGCCTAGGCAACCTGACAGTATCTTAGCCCACGTGCAGTCTGTGACTGTGCGGCACTTTGCCTGGATCAGGCCTGTGCTTTCATACCATATTAGTGAATTTATGGAGCAGCAATAGAAAATTTATTCTGCAATGAGGATGTAAAGTAAAAGGCATTGAGATGTGTGAAATTTGTTTCACCGTTTACACATGTAAATTGTGCAGCCCGAAGCACGTTGATCACAGAAAACAATCCTCGTCAACAAATACAAGCACACACCATGTATTCCTTGATGAAGGCTGAGTTATTTATTTTTCCACTGAAATTCCACCTCACTGCAGCAAGAGTCAGACCCTAAAGATAGGCAGGTTAGTAACCATGTAAATTATCGAGAGGAAAATATTGATCACAGCAAAACCATACACTCTGTCCATTGGCGCCACATGGTCACATGACATACGTTGAGTGTGCAAGCCTCAGTTATTAGAAACAGATGTGTATGCAGTACGATCAACCGGAGGCGACAGAAGTGTCGGTATCGGTTCGAGGTGGATCGGTATTTGACCCATCGATTTATCGAAGCGCTCGTTTAAAAAGCAATATGGTGGAATAGCAGTGCCCGAACATGGTAGAGGAATGACAACAGTAAAAGGTCCACATAAGTGGAACATTAGAAAACGAATAATTTGAGTTTGCGTGCGCAAGTTCTATTAGAGAAATAGAGTGTGATAAGAAGATTGTATTTGTTACAATTTTGAGTCTATTGCCATGTTTAGATAGCCGTGTGCGTTTTAGGATCCGGAACGTTTCACCTCTGGAATAGCAGCTAGTCAGAACCACGAGATATGATGAAGTAGCAATCCATCAGCCACGTATAATTGGCCTAACCCAATAAAAGCCTATAGTAGGCCGACCAGTATCAATGTCGAGATATGTTAACATGATGAATATTATATTGTTAACCATGAATATCCATCACAAGCGCTTCAATAGTTCAAGCTTCCCAGATAGCTAAACAACGCGATTCGGAAGGAACAATGTCTCCCAGAGTGCTTACTTCGATTGATAGTAGTCGGGCGATCAACGGCAATTGCTCGCTGACAGGCGAGATCTACGTTCAGCAGCCAAGACCAGTAGCAGCTCTTTCCCAGCTAAGAGATGCCACTTTACACAGTGCCTCCAATGTGAGTGGTCATGAATTTTGAAGCAGGCAACATATTGTCGGAAATAGGGTTGGAGGCCGAAAACCGGTTGACGATATCGCTAGACGAGTACCGAAACAGAGACCACAATGTAAAAGAATTACCGGAAGACCTCAACAGAATCGGAGAATATTCGTGGAAAGGGAAACGAAACGGATTGGAATCACACTCCCTAAACTGGAAAAATGCACACAAAACAAAACCCTCTGGTGTGATGTTTCTGCAGCCATATGATCCACCAAGTACCCACAGGATGAAGTCAAGTAAATCAGGTTTTGCAGAGCTGACTTGATCAGATATGGCCTGAATGATGAGATAAGATGAAAATCAATTCAGATAATCATTTACTCTTACATCCGTAAGGATAGCGTTAAAGTTAGACGAATGATGGCTCTGCAAATGTGGAAAACACATTGAAAGGCGAGTGAGATCGTGTCAGAAAAGAGGCGGGGCATTGTATAATAGGTATAGATAAGTTGTAACGAACCGTTTATCGAATGAAACCCAGGCAATAAAGGCAGTCATCCGATTGGTAACGTGACAATTGGAGAATGAAATAGAAAATCGTGGGTAAAATGCTGCTTCCCTGGATAAAAATTACATCCAAAGTTTGTGTGCAACTGAAATACAGAACTGGATTTAAAAACAAAAAAGCTCATTTGCATGCATTTCCGTCACGCACACCCCCCCACAACCGGTTTCGTGCTGTAGGGACAGTAGGATCAGGATCCGCATGCGCTTGGATTTAAAAACGTTCGTACTGCGCGCAACTGTATGCGTTCGAAAATGGAAACGCTGGCGGGACATCCCTTTTTGGGAAAGTAAGGGAAATGCGTTACCAAGCGGCAGCTAAATCACCGGTTCCAAAGGTTGTCATAGCCGGGGTGGCAGTGGGGATAAGCTCCCACTGTTTATAAAATGCTCCCATATGGCATGCGTCTCAAATAGCCTCTGACAACCAACTCCAGCTTCTGGCCTGCACGAGTGGCTCTCCGAGCCCGGCGGAACTGCTTCTACAAACAGGAGAAGGGGCGAGGGCGAGTGACTGGCGCCTAAAAACAAGTTTACTTCGGGCAGATAGAGCTCGTTAGCCTGGGAAGGCATTTCATCTAGGGGAAGGAAAACCGTGATTTTAAACCTCCGCTGCCTTGTGGGATAACCGATCGCGGAAAAGGCTTCGGGAGAAAACCCC
>JACCGJ010000054.1:10069-47569 GCA_013407085.1 Atriophallophorus winterbourni
CTCATTTTTCCTTCATTTCTAAAAATCACCGGTATGTTTTCAATTTTAGTAAACCCGTGCAACTAACTTCACGAATCTATGTAGGATTAGTTTGATTTTTTTTATTTTACTAAATGTTTGCATATGAATTAAAAGCCACAATGAAAACAACGAAATTTGTAACAAAAGAATTTTCATTCTGTCGAAGGAAAAACTAAAAATGCACTTTCCTTCTGAAAATAGAAATACTGAACTTTTCGGTCTATAGGTTTCACAACATGCTGATCAGCTATCTAGGTTGATTCATGCTTTGCAGCAAAGCAAGCTAGGCAGACATGGGGCTGTCCCTCACATTGATCGCAGAATGTACTAACCTTTCGAGCCTTATTTCTCGCGATTTTGCTTCATAACACACTGCTATTATCAAACACTGATTAGACTTGGAAAATAAAAGTCACACAGTCATCGCTGATAAAGCAACACACACATATTGGGGCAAATGTGTACCACGCGCGCCAAACTGATGCAATGGCGAGCAAGTGCAACCGTCGCTCAGGAAAGACCGGCTAAAATATCAGCCGTAGTTAACGTGTTAAGTCAACTCGAAGATGCTGTTGTTTTTAAAGGTTTTCAGCGTCATATTTCTACACTCTAAGTCACAATTGAATCACTTTTAATGTTGCGGTTCATTGAGCGATCTAATTGATTAGCTTAAGGTGACAAGATTGGAGAGATCTTAATCAATAAATTTCTACACAAACCGTAATCCATTGTTAATCGATATTCAGCAGGATTCTGTGTTAAGCGTTTTCCGATTATCTTTATTTGTTTGGTTCTTATAAAGTGTAGTGAGCATCAAAATTTGAAGAATATAAAACCCGATTTAGGGACAAAACCTACCAACTCGCTCTTATATGTGGCTGGGCCGGGTAGATTTTCTTTTGATTTCTCCGGCAACGTTATCCCCATGGTATACTTTGGACTGGAATGTAGGTACAAATCAGGGTTCCCAACAGTATAGTCTGCCGGTCCGGGATTCTGTGAAGGCGAAAAATTTTTGAAAACATTTAATTCGTACAGAAAAGTTTGTCCGGATCTATTTTTTAATTCTCAATTACTCTGTGACAACATTATTTTAAATCTTGTTGAAATTCCATTGAGGTTGCAGACTTCGTATTAAGTAATTTCTACTTGCTTTGCTTAATGGAAGCAGATAGCTTAAAACCCCTCAAATAATACATGTTTGTAAGCTTTTTCAACTAGGTTATTAATTTTTTTATTGTTCGAAAACACATTTTAAAGCAATTAAGCAAGTCAAAATTTTTGAGACCGGTTTCAATGCAAGAAATATATCGTATTAACCGCTAATTAGTAACGGCTTACTTTAAACTGTTCCAACTGATGCAGCAGTATTTTCAATAATACCCGCACTATAGTGATAACCATTTCAATAAATATTATCCATGCCTCTTCAAGAAGCAATGTTACATAACAAGGATGCAACGGACACCAAAGTGGAGCTTTCCACTCTCGCAAACCACACTGCTTATTGGAGCTCATTTTTCTTATTTTCTTCACTATTCATTTTTCAAAAGGAACTTCTTACGGTCGAATTTACCTAGGTGATATCATGTGTGCATTTTCTGCGAAATTTGTTTCTTTTATGCGTAATTTTTACAGTATTCGCTGTGTGTTTTGAAGCTAGTCTGAAGCTGACATTTCGAAAAATTTCTAATCAAGCATTATGTGATTTGTGGGTTAGTCTCTCCAAACGCTCATAACTGAAATCAGAATTGGAGATCACATCTAGTGCGGATCTTTAGTGCAATAAATTCAGCGATGCTTCATAATCTGCTTTCCGAATAATGTTCGAACATGCATGATTCTATTATCGAAAAACACCTTCGGTAGATGTAGTGTCCAATTTTCGGCTGATTTGATTGGTGTGACTAATTCGTTCGTTCAAATTGACAGACATATGCATTTATGTTCAACTTCAAGAATGTGGTCAAATGGATGCTTTCTCATCGTCTTGCATATGAACGAAATGTTATTGTAGTTGGTCCAATGCTTCGCAGCGTTTTAAATAACCCAACAGTCCCAATCGGGAGGAACAATCTTTGGAACAATGCTCCCAGAGATAGATAGAACTCGGTCGATCGGCGTGAGTTACACGCCGGCGACGTGATCTGCGTTCAGCAGCCAAGTGCTGTATCTGCTCCTCTCCAGCTGGCAGACGACGCTTTACAAAGTGCTTTTGAAGTAAGCGGTCAAGAACAAGTTCTCTCTATTTCGTAATACCAATGCCGAGAGCTTTATAATCTCGTTTGCAAACGTCTTTGTACTGCAAGTACGGTTTGCCTAAAGGTCTACTTCCTGATTTCATCTCACCATAGAGTAGAACAACTCCGCCAAGGACGGTCCCAAGCCCGTCTGAGAAAGGAGGAGGGTTGGGCTTAGGGCTAGCAACCCTATCCCGTAAAACCTACATTGCTACGGAAACGATGACAACAGATGCGTGGTTCGGTCATGTCTGCAGGATGGATCCCAGTTCGCATACCCATGCAAGCAAGGTAAACGAAAAAGGGGACGGCCCAAGGAAACTTGGCGCAGCACGTTGGAACGCGAACAAAATGGACAAGGATTCACGGTGCAGACGGCAAAGGAAGCAGCGACAGACCGGAACCACTGGCGTGAAGTTGTCTTCGCCTCATGTGCCACCCGGCACGGAGAGGACTGAATGAATGAATGAATAGAGTAGAACATTTGGAATACGGCCATTTCCGATGCACGGAAATGTGGGTGCAATCAGTTAGAGTAGTTGTTGGGTGACGTTTCACTTCTGATACCGAAGCTTCGTCAGACCATGGGTGATAGTCAGGACAGGGAACGTGATTAAGTAGTAGTGAAACGTTACCCAAAAACTACTCTAACCGATTGCACTCAAATTTCCTTGCATCCTGAATACACGATCGGTTCCAAACATATTCCAATCGATTGCTGCCCGTTTGCAATTCTGTAGACATAATCCAGCCATCCTATGCGGTTACGAAAAGTGTATTCGTAAATAGTTTGGCGCTAAGTGTGATCGGAGATCCTGCGTATAATAAATTATTGTGACCGCATGCGCTTGTTCGTTTGACTGGTTCATGTTTTTAACCAAGCAAATTGTAGAATTGCAATAAATATCAATGATATATTCATGCAAATTAATGCAGATATTTTTGACTCAATAAAACATCTTCCTAGTAAAGTTGCTATTTATGGCTTTCTTTTGCTCGGTGTTCACCATGAGTGTACATTGCAAAGATATGATGATCTCAGAATCTTCTCAATTTTTCGTCACTATAAATGATATTCTCTTCTGCGATGTCCACAGTGGTATTGGGTAACACTAAATCAGGGAGGCTTAAACGATGTTTGCTTAATCTCTGTTCTCTGGACATTCACTATCTCTCCTCATCTCAAGGTCACGTGCGGGGATGTCTATTTATGGTGACCTTGGACGCAAAATTTAATCTACATTTGCCAAACAATGGCTTGTAAGTAGACCGTTTGATATACCCATTATATATTAGATTCTTTTCACCTACATTCCTACAGTAATCCTTGTTAAGATGCATATTTAATACTCTGCAAATCGACCGTTATGCAACCAACAACTCAGCTGCACTTGAAGCCAAAGCAAACCAGGCGAACAAAACGAGCACCCAGTCGATAATTACCTTGTTGGTTACGAAAACACCACCGTCATTTCGACCGGCCATGGTATAAATCGGGGCCGATTGGATTTCGCTACGTATGGACGGTTGTGGTAGCGTGTATGCATTTGGAGCTGAAAAAAATTTATGACGATGCCGTAAAATAACACAGAACCGTTTATGGAACCTAATAATTTCACAAATAAATAGATTGATTATACTACAGTTGTTATTGCCCCAAGAAATAGGCTGACAAGATCGGATGAGATGAAATAGTTATCGAGAATTGGCTATTTAAACATGGTTAAGATTATTTTGCATTGGCACCAGAAATGAACTGAAGAAGGAAAATCCCTAAGACCTTTGGTGAGGCCCAACACACTTGTCTCACGAAGGGCAAAGAGTCCTATATACACCGCGGTAGCCTGTTTGAAAAGTGTGGTTTTCTTTATTCCCCAAAATATCCCAATGTAAAAGAGATATAGAGACAATGGTCCATGACGAAAGGAGGCAGACTGGGTTAAGTTAGTGAAATCGAATCGCCTATGAAGTTTGCGGTGAACAAAATTGGTGCGAAACACACGATTTGTTGACGCAGATTTCGCGAAACAATTTCTACATTATGATAACCAGTTAGTAAGCTTCCGAGTTGAATCGTTATCGTGAAACTCAGTAGAGGATTATAATTTTCAAACCACCATAAATAGAATATTTCATGCCAACATGAGATTTATTCAACAAAATTTCGATTCGGTTTAGCGCCGTTTGCTAAATATTTGTTTTTCACCGAAACCATTTCGTCATTTCTTCATTACAAACAGATTATGCACATGTATACAATTGGTCATCTTGATAGAATACATCTTAAACTACTATCTTATATATAGTATTTATTCACACCTTGATCCGGTTGTGTAGTAAAGAAATCGCATTTTATCCTTAAATTCTTAAAAACTCATTGATTACGTGTGTAATAAAACAAAAAAGTTTAATCGATCATTTAATGAAACATGAAACAATCTTTAACCGATATGATTCATTGCAAAGGTTATGCACTTCTGATTGTCTTAAATAGGAGCGAAACTCGAGTACATTGATTACTTTGCGATCAACTTTGTGAATATTTTGAACGATTTGGTACTCATCAGTAATAGCAAACATAAAATAATTTAACTTGTGGTATAATTGAACGTTGAATGAATATGAATTAATATTAGAGTGGATTGCACTATGGACTATTCTCATTTTTAAAAGAGTTAAATGCAAATTGACGCTCCTAACAAACAACTTCATTCTTTTGTGATGGAAGTGCATGCAAACGAAGATCTTTTATTAAAAAGGTGAACATTTTTGCTACTATCACGATCAATATTCAAGAAAATGTTTCAATAAATTAGATTAAATACAGTTCCACAATGTAATCCAACTTTATTACATTAGGTTGGCCACCCTCTATAACACAGCTTGAAAAGGTTAGTGTTTTTTTAAAAAGTATTAAATAAATCATTTCGCACATGTATGCCAATGTTGGATAAGGTTGGTACGACCAACGTGTTCAATCACATGAGCCCCACACTCATGTAGACTTGGTTTGAACCCACGATCATGAACAAAAATCTTATTTGCATTTAGTTTCATCGTGCACACACACCACATGACCGGTTTTGTGCTGTTTGAACTCTTCAGGTATGGACAGTACAATTAGGATCCGTATGACATTTTTCACTGTTCCAAGGCATTCGGACCCTCATCATACTGTTTCTAGATGATTAGTGCTAACAGCAAATAATCTGTCATGGTAATCGTTTTAAATCCATCTACATGTGATTAGCACAGGTGATTGAAAATGTTGGCCGTGCCAACCTTATCCAGCAGTGGCTTACGAGCGCATGCAGATACGAATCACACGGTCTCTACCTGAAGAATGCAGGCAACATGAATCCAGTCGTGCGTTGTGTGTAAAAATTACGGAATAAATTCAGCGAAATTTGAATATACATTTTTGATAAATATACGGAATCTTTCAGAACGTGGTTTTCAACAATGGTGCTCACAACCCGTCAGTAATCGGTTTCTGAATGTTTCTCGTCATTAGGTTGAGACAGTTAAGATTAGGTCAAGTAAGCCTTGAGTAGGATAGGATGAAACAAATGATACTAGCTGAATGAGTGTCACCTGCAAACTGAACTAAATCTTATTTATTATCCAAAAGACTACGGCAAAGTGTCACTTATTCGATTGTTCATTGTACATAGGAAATATTTGTGTATTCAATGCTCTTTGGAAACCACTCCGACACGAGCTTCTAAATGAACACAAATTGCTAGAGCCTCCAAATATTTAGTAACATTATGCACAAAATTTAGGCAACAAAACATCACCTGCTTTTTAAAAAAACATGCGTATCATTATACCTGATATTCTCTGGAAATGCTCACTGTAAACGATGAGAATTAACTTAACATGCATTAAAATTTTCTACGATTAAGAGTGTTGTGCATTCATTTTCAAGTTGTTCTGCGTAGATGCGAAAAGATGTGTCTATCATTCGTGATTCTTCTATTTATTTCGATTCTAAAGACAACATTTAACGACACAAAATTGCTATCTGAAATTTATGTATTCACACACGTTTCACAAGATTACACATATTGGATGGCGTTAAAGTCATTGTTTATAACACAAGATTGCCAGGTTTATAACACATGATCCAAGATTACCAGGTTTTCTATTACGCACACACTGTGAAAGGTTTCGTGCTTTGGCATATGTAAGTTAAACCGCGTACGACCAGTGTTTGCGTGTTTGGAAAAAGTAAGAAATAGTAAGAAAACAGCTGTGTTTTACATCTAGGTTTGACAAGGTGAACCCTTTAAATAACATGAGCTTACATGTATGTGTTGTTTAAGTTAGACAATCAATATATTTATGCTATTCCATTGCTCACATCTCTCGCCCGTAATGATGTGTGAGAGCCTTTGGAGTAAATTGAAATAGCTTTATATTGTCAATAAATCTCTTATTCGCTTCTCATCTTCACATTTTTTTCAATAAGTTCTTCGCCTATTTATCGCCATACAATTTATAAATTTGGAAATTTCACTTAACTAATAATCTTGATTACTACGTTAATGTAGTAAAACAACTAACTTGAATTTCCAAAGAACTGTGAGTTCTATTCTACTTTATGTTACTCATACTCGATACCCATCCAACACAGATTTAGCAGATGAGGAATGCAACGCATAAACAGAGTGGCAACAAAGATTAAATTAATGGTCAGTTACTAACATGATCTGCGAAAATTAAATACGACAAAAATCCTTATTTGCATGTATTCCCATCACAGCTACACTACAATTTTAAAGAAACTAACTTGAAACAACAATGACCATTAAGCGAAAATTGTGATGTATATCTATTAATCCCAAAAAAGCTTTTAGCTCATGCTTTTATATACCTTCGACATCCAAGTATAAAATTCAATTTTATGTTTGTGGATGTATGTACTCGTTGTTGATGAATGCATCCTCCCGTAAATATTTGTAAAATATTTACCACTTCAGTTCACATTATTTTCCTTACTTTCATTCTATCTTCCGTAATTAGAATAAATATCAGAGGTCTGTGTAAATGCTCCGTGAACACCAGTGTTTTTTCAGCGTGAGAATAGTATGTTCATTATCTGCCACTGATTCTTTTATGATATTGACCATCATTTTTTATTAGCTACGACAAATACCAAGCATGTTAATGTTCTTAACAAAAGTCTTCACGCAAAGAATATTTTGCTGAGCATGAGAAAGCAAATTGCTACATGGGAATATTCATTGAGTTATTTTATCAGAGCGAATATTTCGCATATTGACTACTTGAATTCATTCGTAAATTGAGGAATTCGTATCTCATTTTCAGAGTTGCTTCAATAAAATTCATGGGCAAATACATTGCCTTATTGTTGACTCCAGTGTATTTCGAGAATTCACATAAACATCGCTTCAATCTTGAGAAAATCGAAGTCAATGTATTATTTTTTCAGACAAATGTAGGCTGGAATGGGGACTTTATTTTCAATACCTCCCATATATAAGAATTTTTCATTAGACATTCAAAATACTTATGAACCTAATCTTAATTTATGAAAGACTAATTACAAAGGGTAGATAAAAATAATTTTGGAAGGCCATTACAGTTTAGATTTTTAAATGCAGACTATATTTCAGAATTAATGAACATAATAAGCAACTTCTAAAATGTGTCTTTATGGAAATTCTGAAAAATTGTCAAAGGAAATGAAAGTAAATAAAAAATTCAAATTTATGTCCGAACCTTTCTATCTTGTTTTTCAACGAGAATTTGAATTGTGAAGCTCAGCAAAGAATCGATGATAAGCGATATATTTTTTACGATATAATGTTTGAACTGAATCAAAACGTATGCATAGAGCTAAAGATTTAATACAAATATAAGACTGTACAAATTACTATATGTTCTATCTAACATAAGTATTCATTTACAATCATGAAATTATAGGCTTTCCAAATGAGATTATCTTGTCCTAATGCATCTAGCTAGTGCAAGCAAACTTCTGACACAATTCTATCAAATGTTTATATGTCTCATAAATGTAAATTTTATGATAACACAATCTGTGCATAACATGATATTATTTCGCAAACAGTTACCTGGTGTGTCATCAGTTTTCAAATCCCGCAAGCGTTTTGCCATCCAATGCGCTGGAGCTGACGGATATACATGCTTCACCCCAGAATCTATGCTATAATCAGCTGGTCCCGGGAAAACTTCAAAACGCTTTGGTTCATGAACTCCGGTAATAGTGTATTTAGGAGAGCCATCCATGCCAAGGTGTGTCATCTTACCGTTCTGTGGATATGCTGCAGGTCCGGGGCTGCGGTCTGTCCCCAGTTCTTCGATACGTTTAGCCAGACTGTAAGCTGGAGCCTTTGAATGCGTACTTCGCATATCATGATTTTTATCGCCAATTAAAGGTGGAAGCATATATATTGGTCCCGGACTCGTGTACATAGCTCCGATAGGGCCACGAGGTTTCGTGTAAGGATATCCCAGTTCGCCCATAATTAGCCTTATTGAGAAATTTCACGAGTATGTCGAGGTTAAGGGACAGAAAATTTGAAATTTGATTATTGATTTTTTCTAACAAATCGATTAACCCTGCCCATAACCTAACACGTGATGGGATATCGAAGCAAAAATGTGATTTGAAGAGTAAAAAGGTTTGATTAACCTGAAATGTAAGTTTTGAGCATCATAAAAATCATAAAGTTCTTCGATTTGATTATGCAGGAACAATTTGAATATTCGGAACTTTGAATTAATTAGATTTAAATTTTGTTATTTCCTGTGTTCAAGCATCCCATTTTAGGCTGTTCTGGTCAAAAGAAGTCGATTGAGCACTGCCAATAATTGATCTTGGGAACATAACTATTCAAATTCAACTCCGCTAGAAATGCAGCCTTATAGTGCGCGCGATGTGTGAATTATCTAAACTGTTTTCGGTTGCCCTCAATTTATACGATAAAATTGACAATTTTGAAGGTAGTCGCGCATCTGAAGAGTTCGGTGTAAGTGAAAACTTCAATAATTATCACAGAAACTTGTATGCAATGCTTGTTCGACATGCCAGGACGCTATAAGTATAACTGAACACCTTGATCTTTTCAGTACTAATGAAAATCTGGATGATTTATCGTCTAACGAGATAAAGTAGAATCATTTGGCTGATTATTTTAGATTCATGATATTTCCCGCATTATTGGGTTACTTTTTGGCTCAGAAAAATGAAAACAGGAAAGAAAGCCTTGAAAATGCACTTGTTTGTATACTATTTTGATATTTTTCAGTCTTCCTATCATGCGTTTGAAGAATTATGTACTAATTATGGAATTTCTGCTGAAAAAAATTCAAGGTGCGTCTAATTTCTATTTGTTGTGAAATCTTTTCCCCGTTACCGAACTAGATTGAACCGTTCCTTCAGTTCAGTTCAGCTTCCACTGGACAGTACGTGGCTAACGAGCCAATCGAGCTTCCAGATTTCTTTCGGTTGTAGGCCACAGAAGAGAGTACACCACTTCAAACAATATCTTAACAAGTATCTTCTGGTATGAGAGTAATCTGGAATGCAAAAGATAAACTCCCCTCACCAATAGGCGAGTGGCGTACTGATCATGCATCGTTCCTGCATATCCCTGACGCGTTAGAAAAAATGCTTATGTGCAATATATAGCACAAAATGTATTTTCTCTGGGTCCTTATTACTATCGCCCTGTGATATTGATATACTTGGGAAATTTGCCGTATTTTTCTACGTATAGTTGAATAGTGCGGGAATTTTCTATGTTCCTAGTTTGCTCTCATTCCCACCTATCTGTCATTACATAACATCAGACATTCGTTGATTAAAATATTTCTGTGAGGTAGTGCACAATATTCAGTTTAGAGGGTCCGCTTCGGCCAGTCTGTCGTACGATGCTATAATGTATGATGGTGACAATCAATAGTCAATAGTATATTATGGTACAAAAGCTATGAGCTTAAAATATAACCATAGGATAGTTAGTACAGGTGGTCGGGTGGAGTTCAGCAGGTTCGGCGTCATTTGCCACAGTGTATGAATATGTATGAAAGCACAAGCCTGATCCAGGCAAAGTGCCGCACAGTCAGAGACTGCACGTGGGCTAATATACTGTCGGGTTGCCCAGGCCTAGACAGATATGAGGGTGGGGTTATGTATCATAACAGTCAATACAGGGAAGGACACTGCGCTCACCACAGGGATTCACGCTCTCAACAAGAATTGTTAACTTGTGGAATGCACTTCCGGAAGAGGTTATCTCAGCGAGCTCTGAAAATCAATTCAAGCAACTTTTGGTTAAGGTATTGCTTGTAATCACGGCGAATCTGAACAACACTGGACAGGATTTCTTCAACTGAGGTTCTCCTGGACTATGTTGCTGATATAAATAGATGCGGCTTACAAGGGCTTGACCCCCTGTCGTCTATCAAGAAGAAGAAGAAGAATCGGCGTGGTTCCGTATATGTATCTCGAAATGAAGAGGAATTTCCTGATCAAATCGCCTTTCTGTATCGCAGAGTGGCGTCAAAATTGTCTTCCAAATATAAACGCAACAGCCCTGAGTAACGAAATGCCAACTGCCTCTGAAGTTCGTTGCCCTGCTCTGAAACAAAACTCCCAGGCATTCGAATCTTACCCATATTATTACGTTTGCTTAAATTTAACGTTAAAATATGTGTTTGACTTACGTTTATTACTTCCCTTATTTCTTGGTCATGCCTAACTTATTGTATCTTGAGTATCAGGAAGATTTCTAGTCCCCTGTTATCACATACATCGAGCTAAATTGATTGGCAAACGCTAGTGAGCTGCATGCTGGAACACATTGGTGTCTCACTACCATTTCTTCCCTCCCTCATATCTGTCTAGGTCTGGGCAACCTGTCAGTATCTTAGCCCACGTGCAGTCTCTGACTGTGCGGCACTTTGCCTCGATCAGGCTTTTGCTTTCACACCATATTCGCCCATGTACAGTCTATTGCCGTCTTTTGTTTCTTTTGTGCGACTATCTCCTCCTGTAGGATGAGTCGGCTTCAATGAAGATTCTTGGGAATTTGGGTACAAAGCGGGGTCCCCAGCACCACTCGGCGTTCGTTCGAGTCAGCTTCTCTAGCCTTTGTACAACCAAGTGCGACCTGCAAGGCATCAGGGAGTAGCCAGAAAGAGATGTTGTGCCCCAACTAACCATCTACGATACTGCTCCAGATTCTTTCCTTAGGGTTTTCTCCCGAAGCCTTTCATTGCAGTGCGCACATTGCCTGGATCGGACATGTGATTTCATTCGTACATACATATATGAAACAACAATTCGACCATGTTTGTTTTGGCTAATCATTTTGGAAATGAAAGGTTAGACTAGCTTTTTAACAATTCAATGAACTTTGAACAATTACTGCACCATTTGTTGTCTTGTTTGACTTCTCTGCGGTACGCCAGCCAACCCCATCCCGCACGTCTATCTATATTAACCCTTCTTTAATTTCCTCGAAGTGGTTGTGATCATCCTTGCTATCCAATTGGTTACTTTCAGTTCTTCGCAGAAACTAGCAACAAAACCTTCAGCTGAATCCGTCCGCGAGGCCAAGATCCGGCGTTATAAGGCGAAAAAGGCTCTCAAGGATAAATTGCAATCTTTGGCGCTGACACTCGATAATTCTAATGTCGATGAAGAGGTGATAGTAAGTCAAAACGCTGCTTTGTTTCTCTTCAAACGATGTAATTTCAATGTGAATACGTGTAAACATTCTTGATTCGTCACCTTTATCGAACGCTATTACTTTACAATTTACAACATCTTGAGCATTTCCAAATGTATAATAATCTCTGTAATAGTAATATTCAAACGTCATAATATACACACGTATCACCAGGATTTAAAGTTTACAAAGTTCACGGATCTTATAGGTTCACAAAGCAAGTTGCGGTTAGTAACTGAATCCGAATGCTATTCTAAGTTGCAATAATAACTTGATGCTACACTTTTTAAACTAGCCAAGCAGAAGCCCATTTGTATTATTAGTAACGCGTGTTTATATAACGAGATTTCAGCTCGCATTTACTTCTACTTTACTCTTGTGCGACTATCTCCTCCTGGAGGATGAGTCGGCTTCGTTGACGTCACGGATTGCAGCCACCCACGCTCGGCGGTTAGAAGCAAGATCCGCGCAGATTTTAAGCCAGGTCCGGTCCCACGTGCGCCACCCGCATTTCCAGGGCTACGGTAGCTTTCCGTAGCTTAGGTCATTTGTGGGGTCAGAGGCTTGTTTATAGTTCGCTTGGTTTTATTATGATTGAGTGAATGTAAGGCAGTCAGAGACTGCACGTGGGTTAAGTTACTGTCACGTCGCCAAGGTTCAAATGGGTAAAAGAAACGAAGTGGTTTATTATAGGGATGTGAAGCTTGGACACTGAGATAAACAAGAAACAAGACGACTGCAGGTTTACAACAATCGATGTCTATGCACCATTGGATACGTAGCGCAACTATCCGTAATAGAATCTTTGGTACTTACTTTTGTGCGGCCGGCTCCATGGGTAGATTAACTGGCTTTATTGATGTCTCAAATCACGCCAGACCGCGTGAGATTGTTGCATATCGTAATCCAGTTACGTAGAGTGTACGCAAGGCCAGGGCGTCTACATCCTCCTACACAGTCAACAGCCAGGTTTTCACTTGACCCCCCTATCGCCGACGCCAGGCTCGAACGGGTTCGGGGTCGAGGACGAGTTTCGTGAGCGCTGAGTCTGTCTTCCGGAGGACGTGGCCAAACTAGTGTGGTCTTCGCCGTTGGATGTTAGCGGAAAGGGGAGGTATTCCGTTGCATCGCGTCTGAACGGTAGCGTTAGATAATCAGTATATCGGATTCCCAAGATTACTTTAAGGCACCAATGGTCGAACATTCCTAATGATCGTACATCCTGTGACCTCAGCGGTCACGTCTAGCATCCATAAAGCAGTACAGGGCTGATCGCAGCTTGCTAGACACGTAGCTTAGTATTGAGGCTGATCCCGGGCCTTCACCCAAGGGTGTCTCTCAACTGCAACAACGCATTGCGCTTACGATCGACCCTCAAATTCACTTCATCTTTCGCCTGGCCATTGGACAACATACTTGAACCGAGGTATTTAAAGACTGGAGCGTACTCGATCGAACATCCCTGGACGTAGCGGTATAAATAAATGCCTTAGTTTTTGCTGCGTTTATCTAGAGGCCGAATCCCACTGCTATCGCTATTTTGCTTTCCCATATCTATCTCGGCCTGGGCAACCTGACAGTATCTTAGCCCACGTGCAGTCTCTGAGTGTACGCCACTTTGCATGGATAAGGCTTGTGATTTAATACATACATACCATTCACCTGTCAAACTTAACCGGCATCATGGCCCGCATACAAAAATTGAATTTGATATAGAATGCCAGAAACCAGTAGTGGTGTGTAATGGTTGGGGATGTGAGCACCACAATACATTGGTCTTTTATATGCACCTCGAGCGCTTGGCCAGGAATCACTGTGTGATTCTGTATTTGAACATCGTGGTTCTTTGTAAGAACCCTATATAACAGTGGCATACAAGTTTAACTTTGTTTACCGCTTTTCCACTGCTTCACTGCTCACTGAACCTGATCTTACTGTCTCCACCTGACGACAGCAAACAGCCAGGAACCGGTAATGGTGTGTAAGGGATGGGGATGTGAGCACCACAATACATTAGCAATCTTATTGAATTATATGTAATTAATTTACACCCATAGCTTAAAACCGCCATGTTGCTTTTTTCACGGGAAACCACGTTATATTTCTGTTTGATACGTCTAGATTAACTTATTACAATTGCATTTTTGCCATCAGCTGAGACTTGCAGTAGTTTGTGTGCCCACCCAACTGTTGACTGTCCTTGGGCAGAATAAATATTAAGCGAGCTACATTGTCAATGATACTGCAACCAGTACCCCGTTGCGTTGAACGTGAAACCGTATTCACCAAAACAACCCAACTACTTTGCTTACTCATTGTGCTCTCATGGGCACGTTTTAACTGACCTTTTTCTCTCTCTCTCCCAAGCGGGATTATAATCTAACCTTGGTGCAGCACTGGCTGCTTATAATGAGCGATGAAGTGCCCACCCTGCGCCAGGAGCTCGACATCCTTTCACTGAAACCGGAACAGTTGGCAGAAGCCGAACAACACCAGCCTGCCCCCAAAGCGCCAATGAAGCCATTCATTCTAACCCGCGATGCAGCACAAGCCGCTGTGTTCGGAGCGGGATATCCCAGCCTGCCTACTATGTCATTGGATCAATTCTTTGCGGAGCAGGTACGATTGTTCCTCAGTGTGGTGCCGTTTCTGTTTTCACTGCTACTATTCATGTGTTTAGTTGATCAGGGCGAACACGGGACGAATTATAGATAATTATGCATATATGTTTACAATATAATGGTGGTTTATGCCAGTGTCGTACAGCTCGACTGCACTAAACTTTTTTCCAGCAGAGGACACTACTTAAGCTACATCAGAGACGGCATTACACCGGTAGCATAGATCAAATGCTTAACTGCCACACAACCATGAAAAAGATGGGGAAGGGTAGGACTTAAATAGCTACGGATTCTATAGAAGAGTAAGCACAAACAAACGGGGTAGAGGTGCCTACACCTGGAATGGAACATGCATTCAATCAAGTTTCGTGAACGAGTAGAGCGACATCAGCATGGCAGCTTCCTTGCGGCTTTCACTGCCATGCATCATAACAAGCTTTTTTCGTCACTCCACTTGACAACATACAAGGTTAAGCAAACACTCCAAGAAGATGTTTAGTGCAAAACCGTCATTGGACACGGTTTCGGGACATATCCACACCCTGATAATGTTACACTGCCTCAATTCTCCTTCTTCATCATCATCACGACAGCATTACACCGGTAACAAGTGCTTAACTGCGATACAACTATGACATTAAAAATTCTAAAAGATATGATATAGCATGAAAGGACAAACCCAGGCAAAGTGCCGCGCAGCCAGAGACTGCACGTGGGTTGTCTTGCATGTTATGCATTAGTACTACCTCCCTGTGTGTTCAAACCTCAAATTCTCAATAGGCTGTTTAGTGATAAAACCAATTTGCCTTGGTGGAAAGAGTGCTACTTAATCACGGTTTCTGAACAACGTGACAGTGTCGCAGCCCACGTGCACTGGCACTTTGCCGGGATGAGGCTTGCGCTTTCGTGCGTACATGCATGCATGCATTCATGGGGGTGCCATCGCGCAGTATTTCTATGCGGTGTGGCTAACCGTGCTAAATTGATTTGCCACCGGTAGCGATCTGGAGTCTCACTGTCATTTCTATTCTATTTTTATTTCTCATATCTAAGCCTGGTCAATTGGGCAGTATCTTATCTTATCAGTTTAGGACTGTGAGGCTCTTTGCCTGGATCAAGCTTTTGATTTATACACATACATATACATACACGGATGTGCAATCGTATTGCACCTCTGCGCTGTTCGGCTAACACCGTGCTAATTTGATTGCCCACTGTTAGTGAACCACATGCTGAAATACGCTGGAGTATCACTATCATTTCCATTTCTATTTTGTTTCTCATCTGCCTATGCCTCGGCAACCTGACATTACCGTAGTCGTGCAGCACTTCTGTGCTGTACAGCTAACACCATGCTGGGGGTGGCAGTGGGGATAAGCTCCCAATGTTTATAAAATGCTCCCATATGGCATGCGTCTCAAATAGCCTCTGACAACCAAGTCCAGCTTCTGGCCTGCACGAGTGGCTCCCCGAGCCCGGCGGAACTGCTTCTACCAACAGGAGAAGGGGCGAAGGCGAGTGACTGGCGCCTGAAAACCGGTTTACTTCGGGCAGATGTAGCTCGTTAGCCTGGGAGGACATTTCATCTAAGGGAAGGAAAACCCTGATTTTAAACTTCCGCTGCCTTGTGGGATACCCGATCGCGGGAAAGGCTTCGGGAGGAAACCCTGAGGAAAAACCTGGAACAGAGTCTGGTAGACCACCTCTTTCAGGCAACTCCCTGCTGCCTTGCAGGTCGCACTTGGTTGTGCAAAGGCTAGAGAAGCTGACTCGAACAAACGCCGAGTGGTGCTGGGGACGCCGCTTTGTACCCAAATTCCCAAGAATCTTCTTTGAAGCCGACTCATCCTCCAGGAGGAGATAGTCGCACAAAGTAAGTAAAGTAAAACGATTTGCCGCCGGTAGTGAGCTGCACGCGAATACACGCTGGAGTCTCACTGCCATTTCTATTTTCCTTTCCAATATCTGTCTAGGCCTGGGCAACCTGACAGTATCTTAGCCCATGTGCAGTCCTCGGCCATGCGGCACTTTGCCTGGATCAGGCTTGTGTTTTCATACATACATACATACACACATACACACAAACATACATACATACTCAAATACATAAAGCATACG
This sequence comes from Atriophallophorus winterbourni, assembly GCA_013407085.1. Taxonomy (NCBI): domain Eukaryota; kingdom Metazoa; phylum Platyhelminthes; class Trematoda; order Plagiorchiida; family Microphallidae; genus Atriophallophorus; species Atriophallophorus winterbourni. The sequence goes on from JACCGJ010000054.1 coordinate 26,798, forward strand.
ATTTCCGTTTCACCGTTCTCGGTCCGCCGTGAAACGCGAAACATTACCCAAAATCTGTGTTAGCCTGGCTACCATCAAATTCATTTTCACCACGACGATTGCCATCTTCCATTGTGCTTCTATTTGCAAACTACTTTCAGGTCAAGCGAGGGATATTTCCATCCCCAAGGCCATGTGCTCCCAACACCGAACTCGGTGTGCGGCGCATCGACCCTTCCGAGGCGAATCGAGCAGCCGAAGAGGAGAAGAAAGCAAAGGATGACGCTTTGGCCGAAGCTGATGATGCGGAGTACTTGAGCAAGGCGCGCAATTTCGATGAATTCAAGGACCACAATCGACGAGGATGTGGGAACCGAATGAATAGGGCATAGACGATGTGTTGTGTATACCTCATGATCTTTCAAATAAAGTTATTTTACATGCTCTCTGTGCGTATTATTTTCAACCGGTCTTGTACGAATGCAGTGACACTGTGTGACAAGAACGGCCTGTTTTGATATCAATCAATGAATGCTAATCCCCCGATATTGTGTGTGTGTGTGTATGTGTGATACTCCTGTGTACTTCCTTGAAGCACTATTGTTCTCAACCGGTAACACCGTGTCAAATTCACGTACCAACAGAGATGAGCTGCTCCCAATTCTCTTTCTGATGCTTGTCTAGATCTGAGGAAATCGCAGCAGCATTTGCAGCGGCACTTTGCCTGGATCCAGGCATTGATTGATTGTTATTGATTGACACGGGTATAGCGCTCAGCTGTCATTGTATATCTAGGCCCGGAAAGGCTCCAAGTGTTTTAACCCACATGCTATCTATCTGGCTGTTGTGCTACTCAATTCAATGCGTCGGACATCATACGTTACACGTGTTTTGTGCTCATGCATTGCGTATTTGTGTGCCGAATCGCTGTAAGGCGGAGAAACTGTAGCCTAGCTCAGATTGAGATGTATGAAATCACAAGCCTGGATTCAGGCAAAGTGTCGCCGCATAGTCAGAGATTGCACGTGGGTTATGATACTATCATATTGCCCAGACCTAGAGCGTTGTAAGAAAAGGGAAATGGCATTGGGACTCCAGCGTGTTTCCGCCCACTGCCATTGGCAGGTCAATCTAGCATGGTGTTAGCTGCAAAGCACAAAAGTATCGCACATTCGTGCGCGTGGACTGAGAAACCATCACGTAGCCCATACCACGAAAATAACCCACAGAAAGGGCTTAGACAACCAAATTGACTGCGTTTTGGGCGGTTAGTCTTCCTGCTCTGCGCCCCGGTTATCCTTTATTGCGGAAGCTACTCACAGACTAGCTCATAATCTTGTTTTTTGGTGGTCTTGTTGTGGGTATCGCCTTAAAGTTTTTGAGTAATAATAATAATGCATGACTAAGAAGGCTTGTTGTGGTGCATAACAGTGATGCAGCTAACACCGTGCTAAATTGATTGGCCACCGGTACTGACGTTCATGCGGAAACACGCTGGAATCTCACTGCCATTTTTATGTCCTAAATCTGTCTAGGCTTTGACAACATGACACTGTGAAGCGCTTTGGATCGTTCCAGGCTTATGATTTTCTGCATTATCATCATAACGGTTGCATGCGTTTTTTGTTATGATATTCAAGACCATTTTGGTTAACGTCTTACGTGCGTAGACAAGGCGCTCGATGCATAACATGCAGTAACTCGGCTGGTCTTCGGGATGAGATCAAAAATGCAAGAAGTACCCAAGCTTTCTCTGCGACCAAAAGTCTTGGACGTTTTTGTGCAATCATCGTAGCTTATACTAGTGCCTTGCACTATTAGCATGAATATCGTTCGTCATCGCCCTTCCTGAGCAAATTGTTATATGTCCTGATTGAAGCCGTCCAAATTTAGCACTGGCTGATGTTATCTAAAGTTGCACAGATGGCAATCGTGCAGCGTTTACCATCGTGCTAAATTGATTGGCCACCAGTAGTGAGCTGCATGCTGAAACAGGCTGGAATCTCACTACCATTTCTATTTTCTTTCTCATATTTGTCTAGGCCTGGGCAACCTGACAATATCTTGGTCCACGTGCAGTCTCTGACTGTGCGGCACTTTGTCTGGATCAGGCTTGTGATTTCATATCATATATGTATATATATATATATATCTAAAGTTTGGGCACTCTGTGGTAGAGCGCCGTTCAATTGACATTCTCCCTGCCAGGTTCAAATTGACCGCGGTTGCATAAATTAGGAAAATGTGCTTACCCACGTGTGAGATGAGCGCCGACAATAATGGATGAAGTAATTGTGACGACCTATCTCCCTGTCCAGCGGGTGATCTGTACGACTTCGTACCAAGGAAACCGAAGATGGGTGCCTAGCACATGTGTCACAGCGGTTTGGAAAAGAATTAAAAATACCGTATTCCATTCTTACTTTTGTGCGACTATTTACTCCTGGAGGATGAGTAGGCTTCAATGAAGATTCATGGGAATTTGGGTACAAAGCGTCGTCCCCAGCACCACTCGGCGTTTGTTCGAGACAGCTTCTCTAGACTTTGCACAACAAAGTGTGACCTGCAAGGCAGCAGGGAGTAGCCAGAAAGAGATGTTGTGCACCAACTAACCGTTCCAGGTTTTTCTCCCGAAGCCTTTCCCGCTATCGGGTATCCCGCAAGGCAGCGGAGGTTGAAAATCAGGGTTTTCCTTCCCTTAGATGAAATACTCTCCCAGGCTAACGAGCTCCATCTGCCTGAAGCAAACTGGTTTTCAGGCGCCAGTTAGTCGCCCTCGCCACTTCTCCTGTTGGTAGAAGCAGTTCCACCGGGCTCGGGGAGCCACTCGTGCAGGCCAGAAGGTGGGCTTTGTTGTCAGAGGTTATTTGAGATTTGCGCCATATGAGAAGCAGTGGGACCTTATCCCCACTGCCACTCCTGGCTATGACAACCTTTGGAACCGTATTGCACTCTACTTGCGCATATACCTACGCGTCATGCGTTATGCAGACACAACGCTCCAGATTGATTTCACGTCATCACACACAAGGAAGCTATCGTGCTGATGCCACTGTGCTCGTTCACAAAACTTGATTACATGCTTCTTCCATTCGAGGTGTAGGCATCGCATCCCAGTCTGTCTGTCTAATCTTTTACAGTTTCAGTAGCTTTATAAGTCCCACCTTTACTTTTCTATTCAAGATTTAAACATGTCATAGTTGTGTGACAGTTATGTATATATGTATGAAGGCACAAGTCTGGTCCATGCAAAGTGCAGCACAGTCAGGGACTTTACGTGGGCTGAGATACTGTCAGGTTGCCAGGTCTAGACAGATTTGAGGAAGAAAAAAGAACAGGTATGTATGTATGTATGAAAGCACAAGCCTGATCCAGGCAAAGTGCCGCGCAGTTAGAGACTGTACGTGGGCTAAGATACTGTCAGGTTGCCCAGGACTAGACAGATATGAGAAAGGAAACAGAGAATAGAGATGGTAATGAGACTCCAGCGTGTTTCAGCATGCAGCTCACTACTGGTGGCCAATCAATTTAGCACGGTGTTAGCCACACAATACCAGTGCTGCACGGTTGCACATCCATGCAAATACTGTCTATGATGATGGTGATATGAGTTTAGGGTGGCTGTTTGCTCTGTATGGTCCACCGGATTGTGTATATAGTATCATTAGCACGTGGCTACAATGCCATCCACACCGTGGAAATTTCTCCAGTGTTGTACTTGCGGAGTAAATGTTACCTTGTTTTATTAATTTTCCATCCTTCCCTGTTCTTCATTAGTTCTGTTTATTAAACAATTTTCATTGAACGTTTTTGTTCCGATCTTCACATCCAATGTTTTGTTCTTTTCGTTTTTGTTGTTTGTCCTTTTCCCGTGACAAACTTCGTGCTTCACAGTTTTTTCTTGGTTCCAGTTGTTGTTTCATGCCGAAGAAAGCCAGTGTTGAATATGCCCAGAAACCAGACCCCTCCTTCATAGCGCAGTTCAAGAAGCGTGCAGGGATTGTCGCGGAGCCGTCGATTGAAAGTAAAGTGAGTTTCGCAGCTTTGATCAGGTGAACTTTATAATATTTATGTATTAAGGTTAATACTGGTGGCTGGAGTTGCAATATAGCGGTGGTATTTCACCGATAAACCCGGGATTCCATTGCGATCACCGTCATCATCATGAAGCACATAGCCGGAGGTGGCAGTGGGGATAAGCTGCCACTGTTTATAAAATGCTCCCATATGGCGCGCGTCTCAAATAGCCTCTGCAACCAGTCCAGCTTCTGCCTCAACGAGGGCTCCCCGAGACCGGCGGAGCTGCTTCTACCAACAGGAGAGGTGGCGAGTGACTGGCGTTTGAAAATCAGTTTGCTTCGGGCAGATGGAGCTCGTTAGCCTGGGAGGGCATTTAATATAACGGAAGGAAAACCCCGATTTTAAACCTCCGCTGCCTTGCGGGATACCCGATCGCGGGAAAGGCTTCGGGAGAAAATTCCGAGGAAAAATCTCGAGCAAAGTCGGGTAGACGGTTAGTTGGTGCACACCACCTCTTTCTGGCAACTCCCTGCTGCCTTGCAGGTCGCTCTTGGTTGTGCAAAGGCTAGAGAAGCTGACTCGAACAAGTGCCTAGTGGTGCTGGGGACGCCGCTTTGTACCCAAATTCCCAAGAATCTTCATTGAAGCCGACTCATCCTCCAGCAGGAGATAGTCGCACAAAAGTACAAGTGAAGCACATGCCTAGAACCAGACAAAGTGCTAATGAACGTGAAAAGTGATAGATATATAAGTATTACGGACTTAGAAATCCGAGGTAATAGAACCATTGACAAAAGCTCTAACTGTGGAAGTAAAAGGCGAATCTCTTGTGACCGAAGGATAAATCCTCTGATCCTGTGAGAATGACGAACGTGCCGCTCGGCGATATGCCTAGATAGTATCCGGCGGCTCTGGTCTAGAGGCGGGCATTGCTAAATTGCACATCATCACAGCCTAATCTACATGTTCCGTAGCTTCTTAGGTTTCCCCTTCTACGTCTATTTATGATTGTAGGGCAGTTAAGGACTCGTTTCCTGGAATGCATCGATGTACTACACAGCTAACGCTGTGCTAAATTGATTTGCCACCGGTAGTGAGCTGCATGCGAGTACACGCTGGAGTCTCACAGCTATTACTATTTTCCTTCCCCTTATCTATCTAGGCCTGGGCAACCTCACAGTATCTTAGCCCACGTGCAGTCTCTGACTGTGAGGCACTTTGCCTTAATCAGGCTTGTGATTTTATACATACATACCTGGAATGCAGTCCATTGTGATGATGAATTTGTATACGCCTTTGCCCATAGACGCATCAACTCTTACTATCAGATCGCGTCGTGTGTGTGTGACAGTCAAGTCGTATTGCATTCTTTGATGAGGAGGATTTTTGTAACTTGCGCGAGCGACATTGACATTATCGTTTTCGTTTAACGTATGTATGTATGTATGTATGTATGTATGTATGTATGTATGTATGTATGTATGTATGTATGTATGTATGTATGTATGTATGTATGTATGAAAGCACAAGCCTGATCCAGGCAAAGTGCCGCACAGTCAGAGACTGCACGTGGGCGATATTACTGTCAGGTTGCCCAGGTTGAACGTAGGCGAGATACTACTCGGTTGCCTACACCGAAGTTGTGGAGATTTCGTTTATGGGGTCCCACCCCGAGCGTTTAGCGCGTTGGCTTTACCCACGAGGCACTGGGGTGAGAGAGGTTCGCACCTATCGGTGGCCGGTGACCGACGAAGCGATTCATACGCCCTTTTCTGGGAATTTCCAGTTCGGAGCCCGATAACCCCGTTGATATGTTGGTGATTGCAGTTTGTTGCCTGTGTGTCCTTAGACAGGACAAGGGACAGTGAATTTTGAAGCGGCGAGTCACATCGTGATGATAAGGAGTATGACAATGAGTGCCTACCGTTAGGAGGTAAAATGCGGTTGATCACTCTGTTATTGTATTTATGCTTGACTTTGTGACTGCAGTCTTGGAAGCGAGTTTTTAAAATGCTATAAACCCTGCAACTAGATAGCACAATGTATTTATGTGCGATAAACTATTGTATCCAAAAATTCGTGATCATTTTCACCAAAGAACTTTTAAAAAAGATCAAAAATCTGTTTGGCTTTAAAATAAACGTTAATTAGGGTTCGTGAACGATAGTATTTGCAGTACAAAGGCGAGTGGAAAAGATATTTAAGCGCTTGACATTGATCCTACAACTTTGGAAAACTTGACCGCTTGTGTGTATGCATAATAACACAAGCCTGATTGAGGCGAAGTCCCGCACAGTCTCAGACTGGAGTCTCACTAACGTTCCACCTTGTATTTTATTTCTCATTTCTGTCTAGGCCATGGCAACCTGACAGTATCTTAGCCCACGTGCAGTCTCTGACTGTACGGCACTTTGCCTGGATCAGGCTTGTGCTATCATACATACATACAGTCACAGACTTTAGGTGGACTAAGATACTGTCAGGTTGCCCAGGCCCAGACAGAAATGAGAAATAAAATACAAGGTGGAACGTTAGTGAGACTCTAGCGTGTTTCAGCATGCAGGTCACTACTAGTGGCCAATGAATTTAGCACGGTGTTATCCACACAGCACAGACGTACTGTACGATTGCACATCCGTGCACACGCTTACTTGCGTAAAGCATCATCTCCAAGCTGGGGAAAATCAGATACTGCTATTGGCTGCCGAACGTACATCACCCCGCCAGCTGACCGAGTACTGCCTGTCGCTGTAAGCTCTGTGGGAGACTTTGCACCTCCCAAATCGGTGAAGCATGAAACCTTCAAACACTTGCGGTCAACATCGACCGAAGGAGGCCAACAACGAACCACAGAAAGGTTGTTCTTGCTCAAACAATGGAAAATGACGAATCTACTGTTTTGCTTGTTTTCCCTGTAGATGTGGGTTTGTTTTACAGATGTTCACGTCTCTGGCATTTATGAGTTGCTCCACAACACTTGCTATTTGTAGGCATTTTACACCTTGACTCTGTGAATCCCTTGGGCCTCCGTTTTTTAAATACCGAATACGAAATCTTTCCAACTTTGCTGATACAAATCTCACTGAACCTATAATCTGGCTTCATCTCCTGGAAGCCTTATTTTGACGTTCCATGTTTAGATTGCTTGCATTCTTTTATCTAGAAATCTCTTTCACTGGAGCGTAATACGGAAGATGGAGATCGCCTAGACGAGCAACCGCAGTTGGTCTTGGATGATTCAAGTGGCATATCCGAAGCCGAAGCACAAGCTTTTCTGGCTCAAAGGACAATCATTGAAGAGAAAGCGTGCACAATGCACAAAACCAGTCCAGGTATGTGCGATTTGGATGAACGACTGAGACGTCATATTCGGAAGTTGGCAATTATCGAGTATAGAACTGCCATGAAACCACGACACATGAAAATCGTGACTAAATTGGAAGGTTGGGACTTTAAAAGCGGTGAACACTATGCACAAGATTGAGCATGCACGTGTTTAGATGAGGTGCCTACACCTCGAATCAAGGAAAGCTTTCTTGTGGTTTTCAATGCCATGCATCGTGGGAAGCTTTTCTCGCTACTTGCGATCTATCCATCCTTAATCGTGCAGTACTTTGTGCTGTGTGGCTTACGCCGTGCTAAATTGATTGGCCAGAGGTAGTGAGCTGCAAGCTGAAACACGCTGCAGTCTCACTACCATTTCCTAATATGTTTTCTACCTCATATCTGTCTAGGCCTGAGCAACCTGACAGTATCTCAGCCCACGCGCAGTCTCTCGCTGTGCGGCACTTTGCCTGGATCAGTCTTGTGATTTCATAAATCATACATAATCCTTAATTCAATGTTCTAATCACCTTCCATGATGTATACCAATATTGCAAGGCCTGTGAGAGATTGTATGGCGTATGAAATCACAAGCCTAAGTCGAGGCAAGTGGAATGACGAGAAAAGCTTGTTGTGATGCATGACAGTGAAAGCCGCAAGGAAGCTGTCGTGCGGATGTAGCCCTACTAGTTCACAAAACTTGATTGAATGCATGTTTCATTCGAGGTGTAGGCACCTCATCCCAGTTTGTTTGTGCTTACTCTTCTATAGAATCCGTAGCTATTTAAGTTTCACCCTTCACTATATTTTAGAATTTTACTTTTATCGTGGTTGTATGGCAGTTAAGCATTCGGTGCTTACTTTACTTTACTTTTAATTTTGTACGACGATCTTCTCCTGGATGATGAATCGGCTTCAATGAAAATTCTTTGGAATTTGGGTACAAAGCGGCGTCCCCAGCACCACTCGGCGTTTGATCGAGTCAGCTTCTCTAGCCTTTTCACAACCAAGTGCTTCCTATAAGGAGTTACCAGAGAGATGTGGTGTGCACAAACTAACCGTCTATGAGACTTTGCCACAGATTTTTCCACAGGGTTTTCTCCCGAAGCCTTTCCCGCATGTCAGTGGAGGTTTAAAATCAGAGTTTTCCTTTCCTTAGATAAAATGCTCTCCCAGGCTAACGAGCTCCGTCTGCCCGAAGCAAACTGGTTTTCAGGCGCCAGTCATTCGCCCTCGCCGTTCTCTTGTTGGTAGAAGCAGTTCCGCCGGGCTCGGGGAGCCACTCGTGCAGGCCAGAAGCTGGACTTGGTTGTCAGAGGCTATTTGAGACGCGCGCTATATGGGAACATTTTATAGACAGTGAGAGCTTATCCCCTCTGCCACCCCGGCTATGACAACCTTTAGAACCCAGTCAGTACATGCCACCGGTGTAATGTTGTCTCTGATGATCATGTAGGCAAAGTGCCGCACAGTTAGATACCAAGCGTAGGCTAAATACTTTCAAGTTGCCCCCAGACCTAGAGAACATGGTAGTAATACTTCAGCGTGTTTCCGCGTACAGCTGGAAGCCGTTTGCAGATCAATTTAACATGGTGTTATCTGCACAACACAGAAGTATTAGACAATTGCACGCCCATGCAAGGGATATCGTACTACTATCTTGTGGCCGTTTGTGCAATGGAGTTTGAGCGATGTTGTCCCTGTGAGCAATTTGATTGCTGCTCCCTCTCTGTCTTTTGGCCGTTTGTCGTCGTTATGCTCTGTGTCGCGAGATTTTGACCCAATCGCTACGTTCATTGAATGGCGCCGAACTCTGAAATAAACCTTGTAAAACTCAGTACCATCATCAAGGGCAGCATTACGCACGTTAGAAATTACCGAATGCATTGCTTCCATACAATCATGACAACAATAAATCCTACATAAATTGGAAAAGGCGGGAATTTGAAAGTGGTAGAATTCTTAAGAGGGCACAGACAGATTGTGATGAGGAGCCTATATCTCGAATAAAAGCACGCATGCAATTAAACATCCTCATTTGCATGTCTTTCCATAACACGCACACATTCCACGACCTGCTTCGTGTAGGATCAGGATTCGCATGCATTCAATCAAGTTTCTTGAATGAGACATCCGCAGGACAGCTGTCATGCTCGCGACAAGCTTTCCTCGAGACAACATACAAGATTATGCAAACACGGAGGCGCTTAAAGCAAGCACAGCCGCTGAACACAATCCTGAAGCATCTCCAAGTGTTAACGGGTAATGATGGCCCAAGTCTGGGAGACGGATTGCGCCAATATTCTTTTCCAAAGCTGGTTCTCAGTCCTTTTAGTCGACTCTAGCCAAATCGTCACATAAAACATGTAGTATGGTAACCGGTCGTGCAATCATGCAGCATTGCTGTGTTGTGAAACTAACACCGGTAGAGAGCTGCCAGCGGAAACACGCTGGAGTCACTGTCATTTTCACTCATATCAGTCTATGCTTGGGCGACCTGACAGTATCTTAGCCCGCGTGCGGAACTTTGCTAGATCAGGCATACGTACATCGTGCAGTACTTTGTGCTGTGCGGCTAACATCGTGCTAAATTGATTGGCTAACGGTAGTGAGCTGCATGCTGAAACACGCTGGAGTCTCACTACCATTTCTATTTCCCCCTCATATCTGTCTAGGCCTGGGCAACCTGACAGTATCTTGACCCACGTGCAGTCTCTGACTGTACGGCACTTTGCCTGGATCAGGCTTGTGCTTTCATACATACATACATACCTGACAGTATCTTAGCCCACATGCAGTCCTTGGCTGTGCGGCACTTTGCCTGGATCAGGCTTGTGCTTTCATACATACATACATACCTGACAGTATCTTAGCCCACATGCAGTCCTTGGCTGTGCGGCACTTTGCCTGGATCGAGCTTGTGCTTTCATGCATACACTATAACCCTGTCCGCCTTCTCTATTCACGATTAGATCGGTGCGATCAACCTGCCCCGAAGCCGAGTAAAATAAAGTTTGTCCCGCGTGAGGATCGCTTGGACTCGCAAGGCGAACCGCGATCCAAAGCGGCGGCGATAGATCCAACCGATCGTGATCGTTCTCCAGAATTGAGGCGTCCATCTGCGAAGAATAATCGCGGATTTTTATCCTTCAACCTGGACGAAGATGATTCTGACTGAACGATGCTGGTCTTCGCGTGTACATGAATGCTGTGAATATACATTTAAATAATCGAATTTGTTTGTTTCTCTGAGGGGGTCAAAGGTCACTCTTGGGCATGATTGCTCAAAGTCGTGCTGTTTTGTTATGTGAAATATAGAGCGCACATCCTCAATCAGTACACCGGTGCTGTTGAAATCCGGCGGATAAACCTCACCGGTTAATAAGAATTTCCTGAAACGGTAGAACAAAGGTAGCACATGACCAGAGTCAACTACATGTACTAGGTGCATAAATTTAGAGAGGATGCACAAAATCCACGAGCCTGATCATCCCCTCGTACTCAACAGGATTTAGTTAGCAAAAGCCAGTAAGTTTGATAAAGCTAGCCTGTCTCGTGACCGTTTAAACCCTATTACCGGATGAACCATGACTTGCTTCGCCACTTGTGGCGTCAACGCGATGTTTCACTCCATACTAAAGTCCGGGTGTACAGCGCAATGGTGCGTGCTACACTACTTTATGGTTGCGAAACCTGGTCTATCTGAGTGGAAGATGTCCGTCCGATTTCTGTTTTTGATACCCGTTGCCTGCGTAGAATTGCTCGCATTCGGTGGCAGCATCGTGTTACAAATATAGATGTCTGCAAGCGTGTGTTTGGACCAAGTGGCCACGGACTGAGAGAAATGCTGATGCTTGCTCGCTTGCGATGGTTGGGACATGTATTAAGAATGCCTACTCACCGTTTACCGTACCGCGCCTTATTCACAGAGCTATCCATGGGCCAATAAATGACGTGGTGCGTTTGGATGAATAAACTCACCGTAGCGCTAGGCTCAGTTGGGTGTATTCGTTTGCCTGGGTGGGGTCTAAAAGCTCCACCTAATAGTTGGCTGCAAACTTTACGAGATATGGCTGCCGTGTATTTTATTGTCATAATTTTTTTATCAGGTATAATTTTATAAAAAAACAAAAACCACAAAATCGCATGCAGTGAAACTACAAAACAAGCTTCTATTTCTTTTGCATATTCCGCTTGCCTGCTTTCCCTTTTTCCGCGCTTGCTTATCTTTCTTCATATTGCTTGGCACTTTGTCTGCATCCAGACTTGTGCTTCATGATAATGATGATGCTTCGGTAGATGTAGATCATGAATGTACATCTCAAGCACTGCACATCTTTTGCAATGACTAAAAAGTCCGATTCGTTCTCGGTCGATCGGCGTCCGTTGCACGCCGACTGCGCGACCTACGTTCAGTAGACGAGAGGTGCATCTCCTCTTCCCCTGTTTGAACACGACGCTTTAGGCAGTACCTCCCCAAAGTGCGCGATCGACTGCAAGTGTACAGTCAATGGTTGTCATAGCCGGGGATGGCAGTGGGGATATGCTCCCATATGGCATGCGTCTCAAATAGCCTTTGACAACCAAGTCCAGCTTCTGGCTCCCCGAACCCGGTGGAACTGCTTCTACCAACAGGAAAAGGGGCGAAGGCGAGTGACTGGCGCCTGAAAACCAGTTTGCTTCAGGCAGATGGAGCTCGTTAGCCTGGGAGGGCATTTCATCAAGGGGAAGGAAAACCCTGATTTTAAACCTCCGCTGCTTGGCGGGATACCCGATCGCGGGAAAGGCTTTGGGAGAAAACCCTAAGGAAAAACCTGGAACAGAGTCTTGTAGACCACTTCTTTCTGGCAACTCCCTGCTGCCTTGCAGGTCGCACTTGGTTGTGCAAAGGCTAGAGAAGCTGACTCGAACAAACGCCGTGGTGCTGGGGACGCCGCTTTGTACCCAAATCCCCAAGAACCTTCATTGAAGCCGACTCATCCTTCAGGAGGAGATAGTCGCACAAAAGTAAAGTACAGCCAGACGCGAATTTTTATTTGCATGTATGTGAACTGCCGCGATCGATAGTCAATGCGGGGTCACCTGATCAAAGCCATGATGTGTGAGTGATCAGAATGGACTACTGGCATGCTCAAACAAGCGCTCCAAATATGTATGACTTTTAAGAGCATAAAGTATTATGAACTTCCGGGGATGAAGTCCTCCTGTTTGAGATTTGCATGATAACGGAAAAGTAAATTGGCGCGGTTATGAAGCGGTAGCATAGTCTAACACCAGATTTCAAGCAATGTCGCTGAGCTACCCCCTACCGTTGCGCCTGTACGGTGGCGAAAGCCGAGTCAAAGTGCCCAAGAGCAGGGACATGGTTTGGAGGAAAACAATGCTTACTTCGAACTACGACGCAGTGAGACAAATACGGTGAATCGCGTAAACCATTGCACTTGTACAGAGGCAACAACACTAGCTTGTTATGCTTGAGGATTCGCTGCAGTCGCATTGTGATTATCACGGTTACGTCATTATCTAGACTGAGCTAACATGAGAATACTTCACGCCGGACTCCATGCTTTTGTAGGTGCCAATAGACAGGTATTGACGAGCTTAAACCCTGTTAAGGTCAATCAAGTGTAATGAAATGTGTATTTTTGATTGTTTCATATTTGATCTGTTTCAACGGTGTAATGCTGCTGTACCATGGGGTGAACACCGTCCTTACGCCGTGTGAGTGAGAAAAAAGTTTAAATCTGTGAGATTCCAAACGTCCAGCTTGAACACACCGTGAATGGACAGAGCAGAATGGTCTCAAGAAATCGCTCCATAGAGCACATTCATCTTACTGTAATGCCATCACTTGCGCTGTCCGTGTCATGTCTATTGGATGGAAAATGGTCGTATAACCAAAAACTTAGTCTATTGAGAGTTCAAATCAAGAAATCGAGCTGTTAACCAGCCACGTTTGTTTTACAGAAAGAATTTAAAGTTCATGCCATTGATTCTAGGAGTTAGGAAGAACATTGCTCACTTTTGGGGCTCGGAGTGAAGCGTCATCTTCCAGCTAGGGAAGAGCAGACACTATTGTCAACTGTTGATTGCAGATCACGCCGTCAGCATGAAACTTACTCCGGTCGACCGAGTACTGTATATCGCTATGAGCGTTGTGAAGAGATTGCTCCTCTCAAATCGGACTGTCTAGTCACACTCTAACTCCGCCAAGGACGGTCCCAAGCCCGTCTGAGAAAGGAGAAGGGTTGGGCTTAGGGCTAGCAACCCTATCCCGTAAAACCTACATTGCTACGGAAACGAAGACAACAGATCCGTGGCTCGGTCATGTATGCAGGATGGATCCCAGTTCGCATACGAAGGTAGCCATTCACTGGCGTCCGCAAGGTAAACGAAAAGGGGACGGCCCAAGGAAACTTGGCGCGAACGTTGGAACGCGAACTACATGCACAAGGATTCACGGTGCAGACGGCAACGGAAGCAGCGATCGACCGGAACCACTGGCGTGAAGTTGTCTTCGCCTCATGTGCCACCCGGCACGGAGAGGGCTGAGAGAGTCACACTCTACAAGCTGTGGAGCGCTTGTGATGTACATTATTGGTCGACATCGACCGAAGGAGGCCAACAACAAGCGGTTTTATCGCTTGACGTACGAGTACGTTCCGCTTACGTTGTCACGAATGTGCAATCGTGCAGTACTTTGTGCTGTGCGGCTAACACCGTGCTAAATTGATTGGCCAGAGGTAGTGAGCTGCATCCTGAAACAGGCTGGAGTCTCACTACCATTTCCTGCTCTTTTTGCATTCTCATATCTGTCTAGGCCTGGGCAACCTGACAGTATCTTAGACCACGTTCAGTTTCTGACTGTGCGGCACTTTGCCTGGACGCAGGCTTGTGCTTTCATACCATACCATACGCTGTCATTAATACAATCACAAATGACTAATACACATCGTGGCGCTTACACTCCCTTGTTGGTTATGCGTAGCTTCCATCTAGGCATTCACAAGTCGAACACAGTTATTTCGCCACCATAAGGAATCCTGTCGTTCAAGAAAGTCGCCCAAGACCCACTGCGTAAACATATCAGAATGACTGAAAAAATTGAAGAAAAAACAACCAAGAAACACCGTAATTATCTTTACCAGAGCCAGCATGTGTATCCGAGCTCGCATGTGAATGACCAATAACACGGATTCAAAGAAATGCTGTACAAAGTCATTGAGAAAACAAGAAGAAGACGAAAAAGGAACAATCAAGGAATCAATCGTTTAGACGGGAAAGACAGCCCACTTGGATCAGCCAAATCGCCCGAAAGGACCCCCGGTCCCTCCAGTTTGCAATTGACGCATCATATTCTGCAGACCAGCCATCCCACCCATTTGATGTAAAATACGCGGGTCCAACACCTTGGCCATGGACTGATTCAACTTGGCCATTTGCCCAGCACCGACAGACCGTGAGGCGGCAGCCATGTCGGCTAAACTCGGTTGCCTCTCCCCACCGCCAGCCCCACGGACCATACCACTGGGCCCGTTTTGGAAGAGGCCTTTCACACCACCCATCTTCTTCACGACCGCGGCGAATTTGGTGTGTTGGCTAAGAAGCAGTTTCACCTCGGCTTGACTCACACCAGCGCCACGAGCCACACGCAAGGTGCGTCCCGGCTGACGATTGAACAAACGAGCACCTTCGTCGGAGTCCAATTCATAATCGTTCATGCTATCCATAATGGTCATCAGGCGTTTTAAACGACGGTGGCTATCCTGGAACACAGAGAGAGAGATTGTGTATGCGAAAGTGAAACAAGATCAAAGACATTTTCACAATGAATTGGATGTCGCGCATACTACTTACCACCACTACAGAAGAGAGCAAGATGCGTAAAGGAAAAGTGGTTATGGGTGCCGGATCATCGACTTCTGAGACGCCACATACCGATTAACATCGTGTTACAAATATAGATGTCTGCAAGCGGGTGTTAGGACCAGGTGGCCACGGACTGAGAGAAATGCTGATGCTTGCTCGCTTGCGATGGTTGGGACATGTATTAAGAATGCCTACTCACCGTTTACCGTACCGCGCCTTATTTGCAGAGCCTGACAGAAGCTGGGAGAAAAGATCGGGTGGCCAGTCCATGACGTGGCGCGTTGGGATGAAGAAACTCACCGTAGCGCTAGGCTCAGTTGGGCGTATTCGTTTGCCTGGGTGGGGTCCAAAAGCTCCACCTAATAGTTGGCTGGAAACCTTACGCGATATGGCTACAAACCGAAGTCAGTGGCGCCAGTGTATTTTATTATGTGTGTCATAATTTTTTTATTCGGTATTATTTTACATAAAAAAAACAAAAAAAAACAAAAAATCGCATGCAGTGAAACTACAAAAACAAGCTGCTTTTTGTGCATTTGCTTTTGCATATTCCGCTTGCCTGCTTTCCCTTTTCCACGCGCTTGCTTATCTGCTTCTCCTGCTTTATATTGCTTGGCACTTTGTCTGGCTCCAGACTTGTGCTTCATGATGATGATGATGATGATTAACATAGATCTCGTGGTGTCCAAACCATCACATGGCATAGACAGCTAAAGGCCTTAACTATAACCTTTTCAAAGTCGGTCCATCACGTCTTTGGGGTTGAGATCCCCGTGATCAGATATCGCAGTTACGCGATATTGCAGTAGGTACCTTCTTGCACGGATGTGCAATCGTGCAGCACTTCCGTGCTGTGCGGCTAATACCGTGCTAAATTGATTGGCCATGCTGAAACACGCTGGAGTCACACCTGACAGTAATATCGCCCACGTGCAGTCTCTGACTGAGCGTCACTTTGCCTGGATCAGGCTTGTGCTTTCATACAATACCATATACCTTCTTGGAGTGTTTGGGTCATCTTGTATGTTGTCAAGTGGCGTGACGAGGAAAGCTTGTTAGGATGCGTGACAATAGAAGCCTCAAGGAAGCGGTCGTGCTGATGTCGCTCTACTCGTTCACAAAACTTGATTGAATGCATGTTTCACTCGAGGTGTAGGCGCACCTCATCCCAGTTTGTTTATGCTTATAGAATCTATAGAATCCATAGATATTTAAGTTTCACCCTTCACCATCTTTTAGAATTTTACTTTTTTCTTGGTTATATGGCAGTTAAGCATTCGATACATGCTGCCAGTGTAATGCTGTCTCTGATGATAATGATGATCTCGACTGTTAAACTGGTTCTGATTCTTACTGCAACATTCTCATCAGATTTCCCCTTTAGTGTTAGTATAGGTATGGTATGAAAGCACAAGCCTGATCCAGGCAAAGTGCCGCACAGTCAGAGACTGCACGCGGGCTAAGATACTGTCACGTTGCCCAGGCCTAGACAGATGAGGATCGAAATAGAAATGGTAGTGAGACTCCAGCGTGTTTCAGCATGCAGCTCACTACCGTTGGCCAATCAATTTAGCACGATGTTAGCCGTACAGCAAAGAAATGCTGCACGATTGCACATCCGTGCAAAGCCACGCATCTCTGCCTTGATCCTGAAGCAGACATGCCAACAGGCTACGTGACCTTTTACTTTGGAGTTTTTACGGTGTTTATATTTGCTGCCTAACGAAGCACGCTCATACGATCGGTCTACTGGAAGAGGACGGACTGCCCACAACCGTTCGGTATGCGCTGATCACATGATCACCGAATCGGTAACCTCAGACCGATGGTGTACCGGTGTACGTTATTCATTGATCCAATTACCTTGAGTATAAGAACGATGATACAGGTACCATCTGGCGACCACCAGATACCCAGAGTTATGAGCGCTAGGTTGGGTTGCTTAGACATCGCAAATGGGTGGTACGGTGGATAACAAAGGCAAGCGAACGTATGTACAAAACGCGTGAGACTCTCGCCAATCAGCCTTAGAAACAATTCAAAGCTATTTCTACTGGTGCTCGTCGGATGGGTTATACGAAAATACTCAAAGGTATTCCACCGGATGTGCAATCGTACGTACACGGATGTGTTATCGTGCGGTACTTTTGTGCTGTGCGGCCAACATCGTGCTAAATTGATTGGCCATCGGTAGTGAGCTGCATGCTGAAACATGCTGGAGTCTCACTACCATCTTTATTCTCTATTTCTCATATGTGTATAGGCCTGGGCAACCTGACAGTATCTTAGCCCACGTGCAGTCTCTGACTGTGCGGCACTTTGCCTGGATCAGACTTGTGCTTTCATACATGCATGCATACATACATACATACATACAGAGCGAGGTGCCTACACTTCAAATGGAATATGCCATCACTCACGCGTATATATAAAATCAAAAGCACGAGGCATTGTCGACAGGATGGAAAATGGTCGTACATCAAAAGATATACTCAATGCAGAGTTTAAATCAGGTCTATTGGTATGCCAAATTAGCGGACATTGATCCTATGAGTTGGGAAGAACATGCCATCAACCGCGCCTCTAAAGGGTAATCTTTGAGCTGGACAAGAACAGATCATACTCTCGCGACTGCTAAACGTATGTCACATCGACAATGTTCCGATCATGAGACTCCTTCTTATTGCTGCGGTAGAAATTGTTTATCTTTAATTGGATTGTATAGTCGTGCGAAACGGTGCATTATTATGCGTTTGCGAGGCACGCCCCTGTCCGGTATCGACCGACAGAAGCCAACAACAACTACTACAACTGACCCAGAACACGATAACTAAAGATGAGCAAGATACAAAAAATGTGAGACCACACGAATAACTCAAACATCTCACTGGAATTCACGACACACAAATTAAACTCTGTAACCATCACGTGGAACACCTTTCCGCTAGACACTCGGATCTGCAATCGTGCAACTAACTCCGTGCTAAATTGATTGGTCAGAGTAAGTGAGCTGCATGATGAAACAGGCTGGAGTCTCACCACCATTTCCTGTTCTTTTTTCTTCCTTATATTAGTCTAGGGCTGGGCAACCTGACAGTATCTCAGCCCACGTGCAGTCTATGACTGTGCGGCACTTTGCCTGGATCAGGCTTGTGATTTCATACATACAGACACTTGGTCGGAATGTAGAATAATTTATCGCGGTGCTGGGCCCTGGGTACACGAATCGGTGGCTGAATAATGTTGATAAGTAACTCTGAGGTTGTGTGCAAAATCCCCGGGTATATTTCTTGAGATCAGCGCTTAATCTTGCAGTAACCATAAACCATGAGCATGGCTACACATCACACATTGTACGAGATGTTTGTAGGAACAATTTAGCAGACACCATGCGACACCATGTACGAGAGTGGATCACAAAGTATGTATGTATAAAAACACAAGCGTGATTGAGGCAAAATGCCGCACAGTCCGACTGCACATGGGCTGAGATACTGTCAAGTTGCCCGTGCTTAGACAGATATGAGTGGGAAATAGAAATGGTAATGAGACTCCAGCGTGTTTCAGCATACAGCTCGCTACCTCTGGCCAATCAATCTAGCACGGTGTTAGTCGCACAGCACATAAATGCTGCACGATTGCACATTCGTGCTGTCAGGTTGCCCAGGCTTAGACAGATATGAGGGGGAATAGAAATGGTAGTGAGACTACAGCGTGTTTCAGCATGCAGCTCACTACCGTTGGACAATGGTTATCAATTACTTGCAGAAATCTGAGGCACTCTTATCGTAACGTCCAAGTTTCGCACGCAAACTGTCGCTTCGAAGACCGTCCCCTTCCTGGTGGCGTAACGACGCTATCCGTAATAATGTTTCTGTATGTCACAGTGATACGGAGAGACGGATTCTCCTGCAAAGACTAAGCTGACACACCGTGGATGTTAGATTTCCAGAATAGAATAGTCCATGCATGTCACTGCATCTTCAAGCATGCCAAATTCATGGCCGAACGCGGCAACATGTTAAAGTTCGAATTGTGTGGCTCTCTGATTAGAGTCCACAAGAACTGATGCAACAGCAGTATGTTGCACGCAAGGATATTGCTCCACATTAAGCAACGCACCCATCTCTTCATTTTCGGTGTAATTCCGCCTGATTAAATAGCACCCAAGCATCGGAATGCGGTAGCAAAGTGTCGCACAGTCAGAGACTGCACGTGGGCTAAGATACTGTCAGGTTGCCCAGGCCTAGACAGATATGAGGAAGAAGAAAGAACAGGAAATGGTAGTGAGACTGCAGCCTGTTTCATCATGCAGCTCACTACCTCTGGCCAATCAATTTAACGCGGTGTTAGCCACACAGTAGAAAGTACTGCAATACTGCATGATTGTATGTGGGCTAAGATATTGTCAGGTTGTGCAGGTCTAGACAGAACCACCGGGAAAGATCTAATCGCAGCGGGTGTTGCCCCGTCCCAGTGACAAATCAGTTGAACACCACGTAACTCATGCATCGTCGAAGCAATACACAAACTTATAACGATGGAAAATGGAACATCCGCTTACCTGATCATCGGTCAGCAAATCCTGTCCCAGTCCTGGGATAGCTGAGAGCACTTGAGAAAACGACCCGATTTTCAGTATGTTTTGGAATTGTTCGTACATGTTGCGCAACGTGAACACACCCTGCTTCAATTTCTTCACCAATTCTTCATTCTCATCCAATTTCAGCTCGGTTACCTGGAAACACAGCAAAACAATATATGGAAGGGATCACCTGGTTGCGTTTAGCTGAGGCAATTGGTTTTAGAACGCAACTTCACAAAGCTTTAGTGAGAGATGGGGAAAAATAAACGATTATTCAACAGTCGGGGTAGGGAGCAAGCGGATATGACGATCCAGGTTGGAGTCTCATCAAGGTAGCGCATTAGGAGATGAGCTAAACCCCAATTCCCCATCACAGCCAGATGTAAAAGCCAGACAACGACATCTTAGTATCGTGCCCAGTACATGTGTATGAAAGCACAGTCATAGATTACCCGTGGGCACGGATGTGCAATCGTGCAGTACTTTGTGCTGTGCGGCTAACACCGTGCTAAATTGATTGGCCACCGGTGGTGAGCAGCATATGGAAACAGGCGGGGGTCTCACTACCATTTCCTGTTCTTTTTTCTTCCTCATATCTGTCTAGGTCTGGGCAACCTGACAGTATCTTAGCCCACGTGCAGTCTGTGACTGTGCGGCACTTTGCCTGGATCAGGCATGTGCTTTCATACCATACCATACCCATGGGCTAGGATACTGTCAGGTTGTCCAAGCCTGGACAGATGAGGATGGAAAATGGCAGTGGGACTCCAGCGTGCTTCCACATGCATCTCATTACCGGTGGTAAACCAATTTAGCAAGGTGTTAGCTGCACACAGCACAGAGGTACTGCAAGATTGCACTTCCATCTAGTGAGTGAACTCATAGCATCAGCTGTGCAACTGGCTCCGAAATAAAATGTAGATAAGAACCGACCAAAATTAGCATCATCGGCTTGAGTAGAAATAAAAAAGTCGAACAGTAAACTGACACAGCAG